>WEIS01029932.1:1936-37660 GCA_013389965.1 Todus mexicanus | reverse complement strand
CTGCTGCTGCTGCTGCAGGAGGTGAACACGCAACAGTCTCAGCAGATGAGGAGTGCTGGGATATTTTTTATTCTTTTTTTTCTTTTTTTTTTCAGGGAGTCTGCAACTCGAGCATGCTGCGAGTGACTAAAAAGCTCAGCTGCTGGCAAAAGACACTAATACAGTGGCGTATCGAGCTAAACGACTGCAAAACAAAGTCTACAGAGCTATTTTTGCTTAAATAAACACTTCTTGCTCTGAAAACAAATAGTAATGAGGAGTCTGTGGCCACTCTAAATAGTTTTAAATTAACCGATAACTCACAAACACTTAAGTTAGTTGTTCTTCTGAAGGGCTGCTGGAAGCACACCCATGGCAGGGACCACAAACGCCATCAGCAGGGACTCCCCTGGGAATCAGGCAGAGCTATCCTCTCGTTCCTCGCATGCCGTGCATATGCATAATTCCATATTAATCGTGGGTCTGAACAACATGGAAGCACTAACCATAGTTAAAAGTTCACAGAAACATTCAGAATGACATCTTATTCCCAGCTTTCAGTAAGCACATTAGACATTGAAGAGCAGCCTTTCTGTTTTTTTCTTTATAACCCAAGCTTTTGGTCCCCTCCTCCTCCTCATGTGCAACTTCTCGTCACATTTCTATCTCCAAATTCACTGCTGATGCAAATTATTTCAATGGCACTTCACAAACATACGTAGAAAGCGCAGACAGATGTCTTCCTTGGATTTCAGGAAGGCAGCGAAGTGTCAGAATTAAATCTGGATTGCTCTGATGTTGCCAAAAATAGTTTCTGTACTCGCTCTGTGTCTGTGAAGATGGATCTCAAGGCCAAACATAGAAATTAGCTTCCATATCAACATTTTACTGTCACTTTCATCGCCACGCCAATAGATTAGTTAAAATAACATCGTTTACTGGCATGGAGTGTTATTGCAAACAGATGTCATCATTAGGATAAAGACAAGTTCTACTATTGCATCCAGGAACTTATTTGTGGAAATTTGGATTTTTCTCATTGAAACAAAAAACGCTGTTCAGCCTTTGAATTTTTCACTCTCCAAAACCACTTTAGGGAGGATTTTTCTTTTGTTGCCCCCTTCAGTGAAGGAGAAATCAGCATTTTGCTTGACAAGGCATAATTCTGGTGGTTGTTTCCAGTTAAAGGTTTTCCTGCAATGAAAGACAAATGTTAATTGGAAAAATATCTACGAACAGCTCTAATTTCCTGTATATCTTTCATAATTGTATCTAATTGCATACTGCTTCCTTCAACTCCTCTTTATCTGGAGTTGAATAATTCTAGGCTCAAATATATTCATGTTTTTCCCTCTGTCTAGTCATTGAGCCACCTCCTCGGTGTTACTCATATAGAACTGAATTTATTATTAATGATTGTTTTTTGTTGCCTCCCTGTATTATGAAGGGAGTTTGTATTGATAACGGATACACATTTTACTTCATTCATTAGAAAGGAATATGAAACAGTGCAATGTAACGAGATCAGCCACCAGACCACAGCATCTCAGGAGGGATGAAGTAATAGTGCACCATGTAGAAATCTGAAATCTCAGTCCCGCTGGAATGAGAGGCAGTGCTCCAGTTGACTTCAGTGAGGCTAGGATTTCATCCTAAGAATTTAATAATGCTGCAGTTTCAAGTAAGTCCAAGCAGAAACGCACGCTCGCTGACATAGTTTAAGGCTCTCAGTCTTAAACAAACAAAATCCTATGCATTTAAGTAAAAGAATTTTGAGTATCTACTCTTTTTTTGTTTAATCTACGTACAACATATTAAATATTTTTTAAAAACCCTACATTGCAATAGGTTCTATGCACCTCTGAGAAATATCTGTAAAAATCACCCAACAGACAAAAAATGCGAAATGTGTTATTTCTCATCCTACTCCAGAGAAGAAAGCAACAAATAAGGTCACATTTGGCAACAGTTTTCATGTAATATGTTGACTCATTGCTGCTCTCTGAGTCTATGTGTTCCTTATACCATGCCTAGCAGGTTGTATGTAACTTCTGTATGAAACTTGCAGTGTGTCCCCATCTCATAAGCTCTAGTGCCAAGACAGAAATTCCCACAACTTCAGCACAGCCCTGGCCTCTGCTCCTACTCATATCAATAGAAATGTTCCTTCAAACCTCAGTAATGGAGGGTCAGCCATTAAAATCAAATCATTTGGGAAAAAAACCCTACCACAATCTCTTTTAAAAGTCCAGCAACTCAGTCTGTAAAATCTTCTTGAGTCCTCTTGTAGTATCGGAGAATGGACACTGGTGAGAAAAGACACCTTTGTAATGTAATATAAATGTTTATCTTGGGAAGAGCTTCTGTTGGCAACCCCAGAGTGCACATGAAGTCCACTGGCCCCGGGAAAATCCCAAGCTGGGCTCTGGGCACTGCAGCTTTCTGGGATAGTCAGTCCAGGCTGTAGAACAAGCATTTGCCTTATATCCTCACTCACAACCCTGCGCTGAGTTGCCTAAATGCATAAAAATCTTGATCCTGCATGTCCTGTAGCTGCCTACAGGGACCACCGCTATGCCTCATTACGCTCAGCTTGTGAAAAGAGCAGGAGTTAGTTCCCGATGGCAGAGGAGCCTCGAGAAACGCTAGCTGGAATTTCTATCTTCTTCTGCTTTTGCCTTTGCTGTAATTATGTTTCAGAATAATTTCTATGTCAGCCTCCCACTTCCAAATATAAATGTCACATCTCTTGCCCAGGTTCAAAACAAACTGTCAGTTTGAAATAGCTTCTAACACGCTAATAATGAAATACCATTTTACCCCCACTGAGAATAAAATGCTAGCGCTAATCATACCATTCTAAAGGGCTTATAAATCAATAAACCAAGAGGCAATGAATGAACAAAATGCTGATTGAAATCATAAGCACATCCAGTGTCTGCAGATAATCAGCGTCACATGTTTTTAAAAGAAAAAGAGAAATAGTTTTCCTTAAACATGTGGCTGCACATGGTGCTGTGCTGGATTTTATTCTCACAACCTGGTTTGACTACCTCACCAAGGTAGGTGGAAGCACAACTGAATGCTAGAAAATGAGAGCAGTAGATCACTTCGTGATGTCACATCCATAAGCCAAAGTGGCACAACCTCATAATAAACCACCTCCAGTACCTGGGATTTTTCCCTGTGTTTGTTTTTCCCCTTCACTGCTGGGACGCCAGCTTGCAGCTTTTGGTCGTGAGCAGTTATGCCGTGGTTCCCCAGGTCAGGGCTGTGTCAGATGGCCAACACAGCAGCTACCAGATGACCGAGATGCCTGGTTGGGGTCACAGAGCAGGAGCTACTGGAGGAAACCCTGTCACACACCTCAGAGCCAGCTGCCCACCAACTCAGCCCACACTGCAGCTGGAGGAGCTCAGGGATGTACCTCTCCCCTCCCACCTGCAAAGTGTCTTTCCTGTTGCCTCCTCTCCCAGAAGCATGTATTCTGTGGCTCTTGGCCACATGAAAATTCCAATAAGCAGCTCCATATGGCTGGCTATCTTTGGTATCTTGCTTAACATACTTGTCCAGCACCAACTGCTATGATGTCCTTCTAAGCTGGGTGCAACACACCTGCTAAGCTCCTCCCTGGGTAAGGCACATTCTTCCCCATCCCGTCAAGGCTAAGAGAGGTTTGTAAGTATGGTGTTGAGGAAAGCTTTTATGAAACTCATGGTGCTACCTTTAGTAAGTGATTCACACAACGGCTGTTACAGAACTGATTCCTTGATGTGGGTGTCTGCAAAGCTCTGGCGTATAAAATGTTGTCAAGCTTTCAGCTTCTGAGGCTCCCCAACATGTTGGCACCATGGAGGTGTCCAAGTGTCTTGGTTCAGGCCCAGAAACCCTGGCAACACAATCCAGTGTTTGCAGGTGTAGGACCTCTTGTGTGAAACGCTCCTGAAGAAAGAGCAGCCCTTGGATGACCAGTGCTTGTTCAGCAAAAACACAGCTGCTCTCCCTGCATTTGTCATCCAAAACCTCATCCCTTTAATCACTGGAAAGGAGCCTATAAGAAATCCCCAGTACCTTGGAAGCGGCACGTTGCCATTTTTAACAAACAAACCGTCTTCTTTTAAAAGCAAAGGCTGGCACTGGATATACAGGGGCGATGTTAGATGCAAAGCACCAACAGACCAGCTCCTCGGTTTTATGGAAACTGGTGACAGCAACAGATTTCAGTAATTTCCTGTGTGAGAGTAAGAATGGTTCTTATTTACAGTCAACTCCAAATTATTTCCTCATACACTTTATTGAATCTTTCTTAAAGATAGATTTAGTAACCCTCATTGAATCTACTTCAAGAAAAAATGCATAATACATCGAGAATCATCTGTAACTTCTTCCTCTGAATTCTGATGCAACATAATGAATAAAATACAATAGACATGAAGATGCTGGGAATTTATGTCAGAGCTTTTAATTACAGAGCTAGGAATAAATGAACATGAGATTCTCTTGCTAGAGAATTGTAAATTAAGATAATGGAAAATAAGTCTTTTTTTTTTTTTTTTTTTTGGTTTTTCAATACTTGATGTTAATAGAAAATTATTTTGTGTATTAGTCCAAGTGTCTTTATTCAATAATGGATGCATGTTTTAATAAATTTGCTTCTCTGAATAGGTAAATGAACTAATTGATAGAGGATCATGAAAAGCTTTGCAAATGTGTGTTGATGAACTTGTTAATAAAACATCACACAAAATGTTTTATTCACACAAGATAGGTGAGTTCACCCCTTGTTAAGATGCAACGAATTTAAAACATTCCCATGAAGTGTCACTGAGGCATCATGATCTTCAAGTGATTCGGGGTAGGAACTCATTTAATAAAATCTTTGGGGGAAACACAACACATGAATGGTTTAAAATCACCACATTTATGTTGTGGAGTACTTGTTATTTGAATTGTCTCATTGTCCTGGGATCATTTTGGGTTAATTAACCCCAGCAGCTGCTGACCCACAGCCAGATAAACAACCCAAGCAGCCAGTGGGAGATTCCATAGCACACTGAGTCCTGCCCTGATATAAGGGGAGGGATGGTCTGGGGGGGTTGTTTTCAACTTGTTTCAGTGTGTGTCTGGAACAGGGAAAGCTGCTGTTGTGGGTACAGGTAAAGCCTTGTGGTTTCTGTGACTTGCTTTGTCTCTCATTTCATTAGTACTATTGTTATTAATGTTGTTTACTTCTCTCTCTGTGTTGTTATATTAAACTGTCCTTACCTCAACCCAGGAGGTCTCACCTTTATTCTTCCTCCTTATTCTTCTTCCCATCCTGCAGGAGGGGCTGTGGACAGGGTTGGGGAAGCTGTGGGTGAGCAGCTGTGTGGTCTTCAGCTGCCAGCAGAGGTTAAACCACGACACTTACGGAATTACCGCTGCTGCCATTTTCAGTGTTACTCTCCGAGTGAGAGTAGCTCTTCACAAGTGAGGTGTCTCTTAATAAATGCTTTAAAAACACAATGGAAGGTTCTTAGTATGGAAAATGGAGAACAAAAAGCTCTTTTTGTCCTTTGCAAGACAACAATATTTGCTCATGTCTTACTTACCCAGGTGACTGTTCAATTACCTATTTTTTCAAAAGGATGATTAACTGGCAACTCTATGTCAGTCGGCTAAAGCTTTCTAGCAACTTGCACTTGGATCCACAGAGTCAGACTATCAGAGCTGTGTAGCAATAAAGACATCCAGCAGCATTACAGAATTCAGGCAACAATCTTCAAAAAGTATTTGGAAGCACAGTCTGCTGGAATCCTGTGCAAATCTAAACCAGCGCCTATGAGCTGGATATTTCAGTAACGTCGAGAAGCGGAGCCATAGAGTTTTATAAGTGCTGCCCCTGGCTATACCAAAGCTTAAGGAAGCCCCAGCTCTGCACCGTGCTATAGCTGGTTCCTATAGATCTATTGAGCCATTACTCATTACCACTTCATTCAGCAACTGAAGGCTCTAATCATTTTGGGGATCTCAACAGAAAATGTTGTGTTAGTGGTGTGTGATTGTGTATGCACACGCAGAGGCAACTGAGGGTTCGGAGAATGTCACCGAGTGCAAGGACAGTATACATTACTCATTACCAAGATAATACCAAGAAGATGAGACTATTTTTTTCTGTTTCCCAGTGTAAAACAACTGAAAAGTTGCCATTATCTTGTGAACAACCTTGTAGACTTTCTCCTACATGCCCTTCTCAACCCACCTACATTGGCACGTGCCTGTCTCGGAGAGCTTGGGGACTGACAGCAAAATCCTCACTGGAAGATACTCTAGTGAGCCATAACTGCGCGAGAGCCCTGTACTGCATTTAAGTGTTAGTGGAAATAAATATCTAAGGAAACATGTTTACATGTTGCAACAAGTTGCCCTAAATACTAATTTTTGCTGAAGCTTAAACCTGTTACAGAGTTCTTATGCATGTGTGTGCCTGTGCAGCAGCACTCAGCAGGGCTTTTACAAGCACACACTTCATAATTTAGACCAAGCGCGAGAGTCCCAGACCAGTTACAGGGTCCTCTATGAGGTAGAGCTGATATTTTTCCTATTTTCACATGTATGACATCTAAGTATTCTTGTCTTGTGAATATTACAGAATCGTAGAATGGTTTGGGTTGGAAGGGACCTTTAAAGGTCATCTAGTCCAACTCCTCTGCAGTGAGTAGGAACATTTTCAACTAGATCTGGCTGCTCAGATTATTATCTTGTTAATAAAGAAGTTATACCGTACGATAATGTTTTCTTAAACCTCTGTCGTGTTATGCCACCACTCTAAGTCACCAGTAAAACAGAACAGCTTACGAAAGGTTCATAATGTTTTGTTGAGAATGGACCCTGCCATTTGTAAGGTTACGACTGCTCCTGCTTTCAGCACAGGCTGCCTGAAATTGCGCGGGGTGATTTCAGCCATTGGAAGTCAATTAACATTATTCTACATGTGTGCTCACGAAGAACAAGGGGATCGCCAGTAGCCTTACTGAAAACTTCTCGTTGTTTTCTTTGAGACCCACTAAAAAGAAAAAGAAAAAAAAAAAGGAATTACATATAAAGCCCTCAAATGTCCGGATTTAAGCTACTAAGAGACTTCATCTCTGCCCTTTTGTGTGGTTGTGCTGTACCGGACAAAGCACTACTGCAGTGAGTGCAGTCAGAGACCCTTAACTCTCTGGAAATACGAGTGAACTGGGTCACTATTCAAACTTCTCAAATATGTATAAGATCCCTTCAATAAATGGTTTGACACCTGCTTCATCACTGTCCCCTTCTGACTATCACACCATTCTATTTCTTTGCAAATTTTTGAGCTCTGTTTCAAGCGAGATAAAAATAAGTAACCTGGCTTTCTTACAATAACATTTCTTTGTAGAATGGAGCATTCAGTCTCTCCCCTGGCCAGGAAGCACCTTGTGAAGTGGAAGCGGAGCCTGGCTTCGGTGGAGTTTCTCCATTCTGTAGCCTCCACTGACACCTGCTGGTGACAGGCGTTTCTTGGGTGATCGTTTTAAATTCTCCATCCAAACTGTAAGAGAGCTAGGCACAAAATACACTTCTCCCCTGTTTAATCAATGAAGCATACCGCATGCCTGTAGCAGTAAAATACGATCAGAATCAAGAACAATTGCCTATGTCCATCTCTGAGTTTATGCAACAAACTCAGCTTTTTCTGGAAACCAGGTCCAATTCACTGTCGTGTATACACAGAGATTTCCCAGCCAGAGAAAAAATTATGTTTCTTAAACTGATTGGTGATCTTCAGAGCTCAGTTCTCAGGTTTGGAGAAAAGAAGAGGAAGGAAGGTCCTCTCTGCCATGCCTAGCAAGCTAAAGGAAGAACGGGACCTGGCAGTGGTTGTCGTACTTTCTGATATGCCCAAGTTCCACGGAGATGTGGGGACACCAGCTCAGAGGGCTCTGCTCTGTCCCATTTGCATGCTGCCTGGCAGCTGGTGCTGGGGAAATACCACTGCTGTTTCTACAGCTGGGTTCACTTACCCAGCACCACTGAAGGAATTTTGTCCCTAGTTGACTTACAGAGACGAGCTGATTGCTCACACTACTACCCAGCAGATGCACACACAGAGCTCTGCAAAAGACAGGAGCACAATTAAATCTGTGTATGAATGAAGGTGGTTCATGGGAGCACAGCATGAGGACGTGTGATGTTCCAGCACAGCTATGGTCTACTTTCCTAGGGAGAAGGCCTGGCCAAAAATTCTTCCTCATGTTTGAAATTTCACGGAATCATGGAATGGTTTAGATTAGAAGGGAACTTTCAAGATCATGTAGTCCAACCTCCCTGCAGTGAGAAGGGACATCTTCAACTAGACCAGGTTGCTCGGAACTCCATCCAACTTGGCTTTGAATGTTTCTAGGGACGGGGCTTCTACCACTTCTCTAGGCAACCTGGGCCAGTGTTTCACCACTGCCATGGTAAAATTCTTTTTCCTTATATCTAATTTAAACATACCCTCTTTCAGTTTTGTCCTGGGTCCTGTTTGGGTTAATTGATTAATTATCCTCAGCAGTTGCTGGCCCAATCAGTAGNCCTCAGCAGTTGCTGGCCCAATCAGTCGGGAGTGGCTGCAGCTGGGAGGAGCCACAGCCAGATAAACAACCCAAGCAGGCCTTGGGAGATTCCACACCACACTGAGTCCTGCTCCTGGGATGGATGGGCTGGGGATGGATGGACTAAGGTAGGGGCTGCTTGTGCTTAACTTGATGCAGTGTGTAATTAAGCATGGATGGCACAGGGAAAGCAGCATCCTGTGTACAGGTAGAGTCTTGTGGTTTCTATTGCTTGCTTTGTCTCTCATTTCATTAGTACTGTTGTTATTACTGTTGTTTTCCTTTCCCTTTGTATCATTTTATTAAACTGTCCTCGTCACAACCCCCAGGGTCTCACCTTTTTCTTCCTCCTCATTCTGCTTCCCATCCCACAGGAGGGGAAGAGCAGTGGGTGAGTAGCTGGGTGATATTTAGCTGCCAGCAGAAGGTAAACCGTGCCAGGCTTAAGATGATTACCCCTTGTCCCGTCACAACAGGCCTTGCTAAAAAGATCATGCCCAAGTTTCTTGGTGGCCCCCTGGAAGTATTGAAAGACCACAGCTTTCCTAGGGAGAAGATCTGGACAAACAATGCTCCTTTTCACATCACAAATGTCACCAGGTCCCTGATGAGCATATGAGGTGCTGTAGGGAATTACGGGAATATAAAAATAAGAATATATCCTAAGATACCAGCACAGTTGAAAAGCTTTGGAAACTAGGAAATGTATCGCAGTTGTAACAGCAGGTGTCTTACGTTGGCGTGAAGTGTTTCTGCTCTGTATAAAGAGGGAACAGAGACAATCATGCGTGGACCCGAACCTTTCCTTCGCTTTCAGATTAATATCATGGTTTGTACGTTTGTACAAAATTACTACATTTTGAGTTCAGATCAACAAGGGACATCTAAGATGAGGGTCGTGGTTTGGGTTTGTTGTAATTTTTTTTAATTTTTTTTTTTTTCTGGCAGAAATTAAAGAACAGTTAAATCTTTTTTGTTTACAACATTTTTCAAGTTAATTTAATTCTTTTACCATCTCTCACAAGTCTCTCTGGTCATGGCCGGAAGGTGGCAGTGGAAGAGCACCCATTGCTCGACAAACACTGCGCTTGGCTGCGAGGTCACAGTGAATTTCAAGGATAGGCGCCAGGGTTGCTTAACACGACAAGGCAGCAGACAGACGCAGCTTAAGGTATTTTAAGACGTATCTCTCTGATCTGTAATACCCGAAGTGTCAAAAAGTGTGGCCCCATGATTAATAAACTGGAAATATGTAAGGAAAACCCACTTGTTCACTTCACAAGTAGTAGGAGGAAAAAAGCTCTTCTTGAAGTGTTATTGCAGAACGCTGCATTTCAAGAGAGCTTTAATCATTTTAACTACTTAAACAACTGATTAAATTTGAACATCTGAATACCAGGTCTGCTTCAACTGCCTGAAAGACACAAAGTACTCTCAAGGTAAACAAACTTAGTAGAATTGTCCCAACATCATGTTTTAAGTTTGTATTTGTTAATGAGCCTGTGGCCCCTTTTTAAACTGCCAGTATTGTTGGGATAACCCAGAAAAATGCATCAGTGCGAAAGCAGGTGGTGGGTTTGGTCAATGTTATTTTACTTTTAATTTTAAATCATGATCTTGACTAATATTACAGTCTTGCAAGTGGCTGCATTTGGAGGGACTTGCTGGAGTCTGTTTACAGGTCTCAAAATTGAACCACCCCCTTCCTCACTCATCTGTCTGAGTGGTTTTGTGTTTGCATCTATGTTTCTGTTTTGGGGTCTACAGAAACACAAGTTTTAAGAGATCTGGCTTGGAAAAGTAAATTACCTGTCTGGGAAGTGTTTACTGCCAGGCTGTAATTCATATTAATGATATACTAATAATATCAACTCAAACTGAGGTCCTTGAGCCCCTCTGGGTGGCCCATTCTTGCACTGCTACCTGGGTTGCCGTCTCCTGGCCAAGGAACTATTGGTGGCCACTTCAGCACTGTAAACCTACAGGGTAATAAAACAAGAATGGAGTAAAGAAACTGAAGCTGATGGTTAAACAGTCTGTGAAAGGAATTGGAGCATGCTGTTCTGCCCTGCCCGGCTTTGATGTCCTCACCTAAGAAGCCTGAGAGAACAAGGGATAGAGCATCACGTCTCCCACAGCACTGGTGGACCTCCTGATCTTCCACTGGTCCTTTGACAGGTGGAGTCTAAGGAGCTGAGTCCTTTTATGACATCCTGAGTAGTAAATGTGCGGAATGGGGTCCTCTTTCTTTTCCTATGTGCCGTTTCTATCCCTCCCTTTCCCTTTTCACCTTCTGTGTCAGAAGAGCCTGACTTCACCAAGGCAGCATCTTTCACCACGCTGCTGGGTGGCCAAGGCCTAAAGGGCAGCTACAAGCACCATGCGGGTCAGTGGGTGTTTGTACATATTTGCCAGATCGTAGCATGGTGGATCAACCTGGGTGCTGTGCCTGGGTTTCCCCCACAGCAAGGCTATGAGTAAAAGCCGGAATCAGAGAGAGAGAGAACCACGGTTGAGTTGTTCTTACGTGTGTCCTGCTGACTGTCTTATTTTCTTCTAAAGAGAGCAGAATCAGGCCACACACAAAAGAAACACTAAAAATCCTTTCCATTTCATATTTTTGAAGGATACTTGGTTTTTACTTTCCTTTTCTATACAGTATTGTTCAAATGGAAGTTTCTTTCCAAAAAAAATTCTTTTGGAAAAAAGAAATAACCTGCAAAAGGAAAAAGAAAACAGGTGAAGGTGAAAGCTTTACAAACACCTTTGATTCAAATGTTTTTAATTTTTTTTTAAGATGCAGTAAAGAAGGAAATATTTTTAATAGGTGAGTGAGTAAGGTGAAGCAGAGCAGAATTCTGAATGAGACTTAAGGTCTTTATTGAGCGGAGCAGTGACATTGGCACTTCCCTTCTCAGGGCATCAGAATTAGAAGGACAATTGGGTGAGCCAACCAGAGGTGTGGGAGAAGATTTGGAAACATGGGGAAAAGTGATATGCTCTTCATTGACCTTGAACACAGAGAAGATGCCTGCAGAAAGCAACAAAATGAAGCTACTGAGGTAAGAATCAAAGAACTTCTGTATGGAGACAAAATTTAAAGAGTGAAGGTATAGAACAGGATTTTACAGGAGATATCAAGAGCAGCAAGAAACAATTCTGAATATACATTGAGACACAGACAGAAAGAGACCAAGCAAATTATTGATTTACTAGCAAATGAAAAAGGGAAACCATCAGCACTGAAAGCCAAGAAGGCCAAACTTGGGTCTTGTTTTTGCATTTCTGACGGGAAAGATCAAGTGCCAAGACTGGCTCATGCCAGCAGCAGCTCAGTAGGATCACTCTGAAAATGCACGAGGAGGCATCAGTACACTCAGAACTCCCAAGTTTTCATGCTGCATGAGCCTGATGGATTTTATCCCAAGATACTGCAAAAGAATATGGCAGAAGTAATGTCAGAACCCCTTGGGGTTATCTTAGGGAAGTCATAGAGTGTAAATAAGCGTCAGAAGAGCAGAAAAGGGCAAATCTGTCAGTCAGCTTACCTTCAAATGCCAGAAAAACCTTGGAAAGCACAAAATCTTTGAGACATGAAAGAAAACAAGGAAATAAGTAAGAGTCAGAATGGATTTGTCAACTGCAAATCCTGTCAGAACAAACTCCTCTCTTTTTATGAACAGGTATAGAGAGAAAACAATAAATGCCATCTGAAATTGCAGAATGGGCTTTGATGCCTCCTCTGAAGACCATTGTATCCGAAAGGTAGAAAAGTTCTACATGAAACTCTGGACTAACAAAAATGAGCAGCTATCACTGGCTCATGGTCAAAATAAGGTAATTAACTTGCTCTTCAGACAGTTGTCATGAAGTTGGCAGTGTTCAAATTGTCTTTATTAGTGACCTGGTAGGTGCAATAGAGAGTTACACTGTGAAAGTGCTAGAAAACACTGAGGTAGGAAGAGATACAAGTATGTTAAGGACAGGGCCAGAGGCTGTTTAGCTAGGAGAGATTTGGGGAAATTATGCAAATACTAGATGAAACCTTAGAGGAACAAGCAGAAGTATGTGTATTTGCCAGATATGATTGACTGCACAAATAAGAGATGGAGTACAGATAGAAACTCCAGGGATCCAGGATTACGGGAAATAATGAGCAGAACATGAGCCGGTGTTTTCCTATGGTGTTGCAAAAATGAAGGCAATCATCACTGCATCCCAGGATACTGTTTTCTGAACGGAACTCATGATGTATGTTTATAATGAAGTGACATTCATGCAGCACAACACTCGAACATACATTTGAGCCAGTGTACAATGGTCCATTTTCTAACATCATGTACTCTCTCAGAGCAATTAAACCAAATTGCTTATGTTCTGTGAGAACAAACCTTGCTGGAAGGGACTGCAATAGAAGAAGAACCTGGCTGCGCTAATGGTACTAATGCATTTCCCAAAAGCTGAAATTGCTGCGTGATCATCTGTAATTAAAAGGCCTGACACATTTTAAAAATCCTTTTCCTCCAACTAGTGAATCTTCCCTCTTGAGTTGCACATGAAGCCAGAGGACATCAATTTATTCAGCACATTCATAAACCTTTTAGCACAGGCATATTAAACCAGGACTTTTTGCCATAGCTTGTGAGCAAAAGCCTTCACTAGCCAACATTTCTACTTTTTAACGTATTTTTCTCTTATTCTAGCTATCTTCTAGCTCTGCCTGCTAGAAAGAAAGCCCAAATATCAGAAAAGCATTCTTCCTGCAGGAATTGGGAGACTAATATGGATACTCCATAAAATGCTTGAGTTTGTGAATATTTTTGTGTGTTCTGTTTCTCAGAAACTGCTGTAAATTAGCAACCAGACAGCTGAAATGGTCCCTTGTCTGATGCATCCATAGAAGTAAAAAAAAACCCTCAGTTTTTCTCCCAAGTTTGTAGGCGCCTTTTATCCTAACGGAAGTTGTCACCGTTACAAGCATAAGATTCTAGGTTCCAGGCTACATGTATAAACCCTTGTTTATATGGTGTGGTAAATCAAAGGCAGAAATAGCCTGTAGGATTCCTTGCTGAATGGCACGCTGAGAATAATCATTTACTTTCCAGGGGACTCTTAATTAACATTGATTTGTCTTCTTGCTCAGACAATTCACAGGTGTGCGGATGGGAGGCTGCGTGACAGCTTGTGCAGTTATCCTGCAGCGTTTTACACAAGTCGGAAAGATTTGCAAATAGAAGATGTAGTACATAGTCTGAAATTAAAGTGATCTTCAAATTGTCCATTTTAAGTGGCTAGTGAAAGAGGAAATAGATGAGGTAAAATTGATAAGAACAAGAGATCCATTTGGAACAAAAAGGGTGTTAATACCACGTGTGTGAAATTTGAAGTCCGTGCAAAGGCTCATGCCCCAGCCCAATATTCCAGACATCCCTATGAATTTATGTGATGCACTGGGGCAAGGCTAACACCTGGAAGTCCACACTATAATAGCCTGGGTTTGTGGGGATGGTCCTTAAAAAAAGACCACCACAAAATCTGGATACACAGTGAGTGTGTTTTCACAGCTCTGCCTACACCCACAAGGTAAAGGAAAGCAGACAGGAAAGGCTCCTTGTATTTTTTTGTGAGTAAATATTGTCTCAACAACCCTGACTGAGACCATAATTTCTCTTCCTTCCTAGAAGCTAACACTAATTGCTGGTGCTGGTGTTAAACTGAGCTCTTGCTTGTTGCTGGCACAGACTCTAGAGCAAAAGCCAGTTTTAAGTAGGAATGAGTCTAGTGGTTTTGTGTTGGTTTTTGTTTTTAATCCATCCTTCTCCTTCATCCAGATGGCCCCAGGATCAGGAGGCACCAAAAAGATGGACGATCTGTATCTCCTGTAAGAACACACAGCGCTTAAAATTAGAATATAATGATTCTTAGAAAGCATGTAAGAACTTGGGGATAGCACTTCAGTACTCCAGTAGAGGGAGGTCTAAGATTAAGTGGAACCTCAATTATGTCATGCCCCCTAAATCTTTTTAATAAGATTCAATTCATTCTCTTCAGTATTTATTTTCTTAGCAGATTAGGAAGGGTGGGTTGGTTGGTTGTTTTTTTTTCTGTTTCAGTAGGCTTCTGTATTAGTATCAGCTAGTTATTCTAATCACTCTCTTGCATACGTGGATTCTACCTGACTTTGTGTAATAGCACCTACTAATAATGCAACCTTGCAAAACTTCTTGTTTAGTAAGCCGGAACTATCTATGGAACACTCCCATGCAACCCAGCCTGCAGCAACACTGCCGGAGTTTTACCTGGAGTCTTTGTGTGCCCTGCTTAAAGGCTCACCTGCTGGGCTGGCTCAGGTGCTTGAGGGGCAGCTGATGATGGTGGGAGGGTACCATAATCATCAAGAGAGTGAGTTCTCTTAGGAGATAAGGTTTGCTGGGGAGTAAAGAAAATAGGTTTTATTTCTCTAATGTAGGAAGAATTAGTGAGGAAACAGCTGACTAGCAGGCTCCAGGGGAAAAAAGTAGTAATTTAGGAAGACATTTTGGTAAATAAAGAGCTAACCATTTTTTAAATGTATTAATGCTGGATGTTGAAGGGAAGGAATGATGAAAGAGTTTCTTGTGAAGAGATGGTACTTGATACACTCACTAGCTCTGGTTCAGAATTTTGTTTCAGCTCTGGAATAGGATGATGATTATGTGCCCTTATGCTCTGCATCATATTTTGTGTCTCATGGACTCCAATTTTATACCTGCCATACCTGTTAGGAGGAGATACCTCAGATCTTGGGCTTTTGCATGTATTAGAACTCGAACAATGTGCATAGAGGGGGGTACTGCTGCATCCTGAGGGCTTCTGATCTTCTGGAGCGTGGAAAAAACCCCAACAAAACAAACAACAACCACAACTATTTGGGAATGTTATAGAACAGGAAACTAACATTCTAGAATTTCATTTGTATTCTGTTTTCCTTCTACTAGTGTAGAGTAGGAGAAAGGAACAGTAGGGCTCCCTTGTAAAATTCCTGTCCTCCTGATCTGAAATCAAGACTCCTGCTGGTAAGGATGAAGGTGGGACTAAGCTTTGTAGGTATCCTAGAGCAGCCCAAAGTGTGATTGTAGCTGGTGGTGTTCCATGTAATCACTGAGGAGGAGTAACTGCTATTTGCCTATCTTCTGTTCAGACAGTTTGTCTAAATCTACTTCAGATGAAGAAGGAGATGTTTAAAACCAGGATTATCCAGTGCTTAAGTGTTCTGAGTCACAGAGGCATTATAGGTTTCTTTTATGCTTCTCTCTGCTTTTTAGATGTGACGCAGCTTTTGGCGACAACTTCTCCACGCTGCTGCTTGTTCTGAACTAAATGAAACCATTACTCTCTGGTGAATTTTCAAATGGCTAATTAGCTCTTATTGGGAAATATATGTGCAGGGTTGAGATTCAGTGGTTAATAGGTGTCTGTAGGATTCTTAGCCATTAATAGAAGAAATTAGCAGTTAGAAGAAATTAGCATGGCTAAGTTCTGCTATATTTTGTTGTAATGTCTTCCTTGTTAAGTTTCAGCAGTTACTGAAACATGTCATAGTGATTAAAAGTGGCAGTATCCAACTCACAAGGATAGAATATTTTCTGAGAGTATTTCTCTCCCTGGGAACATCAGTCAGTGTTCTGGGGCTGCTGAGGCCAAACACAAAAGGCATAAATTCCAGGTCACAAGGGCTGTGGTTTCACAGAAAGCATCTCTAGTTATCCGAAGATTAAAGAGAGTACTTCAAGGCTTCCAATAATCCTCCATCATAGCTTTTTGTCATTCCGTTTTAAAAATGTTTAGTTATTATAAATGGGGCATTAACAAGAGTTTCAGCTTACATGACTTACTGTTTTCTAGGTTGTGCTGTGAATGTGAAATTAAACATGTGGAGAACAACCTCAAAGCTAATTTTGGAACTGTTACCTACAGCAGAAAACCATAGTGGCATGGGCTTCGTCTGAGAAGAAACAATACATAGTTGTCTCTACTCTAAGGTTAGAATTCTGCAATGAAAGGTGAAATCAAATTACAGGTCCATGTTTCAAACACCTGCAGTTTAGGGTAATCTGTGGGGCTTGTTATTGCAACTATGTTGAAATAGGTGAATTGCAAAACTTAGTGTAGCTCTGTGTCATGGACTGGGAGAAGGTTTTGCCCAAAGTGTTGAATGCTAATGTGCAGAGTAAGTTGTTTTCTGAGCTGAACTAGCTGACAGCCACCACTGAGGATGTGAAGATACGGTTTCAAACCCTGCATCTGTGAGATGGAGCACCTCACACTGGGCTGAAGGGAGGTGTCTCTGCATGAAAATTAGCAGTCTGAAATTCAAGCACTTGTATTTAAGATATGAGGGAGAAGGAGATAAATCTTCTGAGTAAGTGATTGACCTTTCAGTGCACAGTTGCCTTTATCCAATAATTTAATGAGTTCAGGGTGTGGGCAGTTGGGTTTCTAATTCCTACTTCTGAAGTTTGACCTGTCTGATATCCTCAGCCTGTACCTAGTCAGCAGCATTTCCATGTGGGTGGTGCCATTTTAAATTGTTTCACGGGAAGACATATTTCTTTGTGTAGCGATAAGGGAAGGATGTTACGAGCTATGAAAGCATGCAGATCTTGTCAGACCCTGTGTACAACTTTATGGGGGTGAGGAACGTTGTGATCCCTTCCACAATGCCTTAAAAATAAAGAAACCCATGACTTTGTAGCTATAGCGAAACACAGCTCTTCAAAAGCTTCCCTGCACTTTGGTGGTGATGTTGCTAGAACTTTGACTGGTGATGATTTGCATTTCATCTGCACTCAGTCTGTGGCAATTTTCCAAGAGGAGGTACTGTCAAAACAATTTAGAATTAGCCGTGACAATTGACAATTGCATGGGTGGTACAAAAGGCTTTTACAAATTTTATACAACAGACATGAATACATGCTTTAATGAAGAAGTGATTCACAATGATAATATTATTGACTTGTTAAGGTTAAACAGGTCTGCCATATGCTGTGTCTAGTACTTCAGATGGTTTCAAATTTATTTTTAATTTTTTTAGGTTATGCATATTAACAGCAGATGTTGAATTCTAAAAGGATCCAGTAATTGAGGGGACGTCATTCCAAAGCTGACAGTTGAAGGTTTTATCTTCTTAATGATTTGAAATAATTTGTACGTAGTGACTCAAAGTAATTTCTAATTGGTGACATAGCTCATAACTATGTATTGCACATGGTATTTGCATTATTTTCATTTGCCTCCTCCAGAGTTGCATCCAGTTGTTGAAGAGTGGGTTGGTTGAACGCTTGCCTTGTGACCCCATCCCAAACCTTTCAAGCGCATCCACCCTGAACCCATCTGTCTGTGGACCACACACTTATGGCTCTGTATATGTGGAGCTCACACTAAAGGTTCACACATACGTCTGGCTTGCCCCTAGTCAAGCTCACTGGGTGGCTGAAGGATGGGAGGAAAGCTGTGATAAAACCGATTACACTGAACTGGTGTGCTGCAGGTGGGGGACCGCACTCACAAGGAGGATTGAGTAACTCCTACGTTCATTTGGAAACACAGCTTCCAGGTAGTGATAGATTTAGCCTTTGGATGGTTATTGTTTGCTTGAAGTCCAAAAATATATTTTCTTTCTCTTGCCCTGCTCCACGAGCCCGGAACAGGCTTGTTTTGCAATTCAGTGCATCGTATCTCCTTCCAGCTCCCAAACACAGCTGGTCACGCAAACTTGAGCTGTGACTGATGGCAACCTGTGACAAAGCATCGCAGCTGCCGTGCTGTTTGGCTGTCATGTCTTCACTAGAGCGCTGGTCTGTCTTGTCATGGGTGTGATGGGCAACTGGACGTAGCTCTGTGTGGCTGAGAAACAGTAGACAGAGCGACACCACCTCATGCTGCCTGGCCTCACAGGAGCATCAGCTGCCTCCAGCTGAGAACATCACTTCATGGTGATGTTGCTGGGGAATCCTGAGCTGGATTGACCAGCCTCAGCACCACACGCATCTCCAGACTCTTGCAGACCACAATAATAAATGCCTCCTGTTGCTGCAAGCCATAGACTGCATTTCTAGCATGGTATCTGGAAACCAAGGGTCATGCACAGCAGGAGAGGCAGTTCTCATTGCTGCGCTAGAAAGCAGCAAGCTCCTCTTTGCAGCCCTGCTAGCTGCTGATGAAACGTCTCCAGTGCCTAATGGGAATGTAGGAATTGTAGGAAATGTAGATGTAGGGATTAAAGCTGTCATCTCCTTTTGTGTGTTTCCTGCAGAAAACAAACAAAGAAACCCAAAACACAAGGAAATGACAATGTAATGGTGATAATAAATAAGATGCAAAGGATGGCAAGCCCAGTCAGCTGCAAATAGATAGCAGTGATTCCAAACTGATTTCCAGCAGGCTGGAGACACAAAGCAGAGAGCTCTTGAGTGCATGTTTTATAATTTATATCAATTACTAGCTTCATTAACTTAGTTTGACAAAGCAGGCTTTAGAAAGGGAAAGTAAACAATGACAAGCAAGAAAGTCAACCCTCTCGGCTTCTTGTCAAAGAGAGTAGATTTTTAGATTCCACAGCTACATAACTCCCAATGAGACATATTTAAGCTTCATACCCTTAAGCCCTGACTTTTTGCCCTGTAGGGAGGCAACCTGGCCATCTACTGTTTCTGAACCACCCCTATGTAATCCTGGGTTTGTCGCTAAAGGAAGGAGCACTTCACTATCTTTTCCTTCACTGGGGAGCATGAAGAAAATGCTAGTATTCTTCCGAATTTCAGATAGCTACTGGAATTTCAACATCCTCAAGGCTTCTGCTTCTGCTGACTAGTTGATCAATGGTTTCAAAAGCCCAAGGAAGGGCTGGGAGAGCAAGGAGCAGAGAAACAGAAAACCTGATTGAAATCAGCCTGGGGAAAGCCTGCCCCATCTAGTTATATCAGTACACAGTAAGAATTTATTTGAAACCTGCTCTTGAAACAGGAAGTATGATAACCATTTCTGAAGGCAAGGTCCCATTAATATGGGCAGGGTTCCTTTGGTGCATCTGCAGTTACTCTCTGGGATGTTCCATAAAGCAAATTCTTGTTGATGTGGAGGGAAATCAGGTACAAAGGACCAGAATTAGCAATGGTTTTGACCCAGAATGAGGTCACTGAGTGTGAGGAAAAGCATTTACTTGATGCAACCACAAAAGCCAGTGATCCAAGTGGCAAACAGGCCAGGTTCACTCCTGCCAGCTGTGGATCTGTGCAGCAAGTGGTTGGACATAGGGACCGTGTGTCAGGCACAATTTGCTATTTCTGCTTGCAGAAAGAAGTTTGACAGAGGAGAATTATCTCCATTTTAGCAAGTTTCCTTGATTTCTGTATGCATTCTATAAGGCAGAAATGTTTACTTTGACCCTTGAACAATCTTTTCCCCAGGGGAAAGTGGGAGGAATTCAAGATTTGGGGTTTTTTTTCTGAGGAGAGAAAAAGATAATGGTCAGTGTGAGGACAACTGGAAGTATAACTATATATTATATTTCTTAATGCATAAGTGGCAAAGACAGCAGTGGCTTTACCACCAGCACACTGTTGCTCTCTCTGCCCTCTTCTCATCTGCTGGGCAGATTGATGGGTGGATTGTACAGTACTGTCTGATTTGGTTGGGTTTCTTTCCCTAGCTGCAAGTGTACCCGCTTCAGCTTATATCTGTGCCCTGCACAATCTTAGACATCTAATTATAACTCACCATTGACACCTCGGGAAGCAAGGTCCGTTCAGTTAAAACTGTACAGAGCATCTGTTGTTCAGGTGGTATGAAAAACTCCAGCTTTTCCCAGTCTGTCAGCTGGGAAGCACTCACCGTGCTCCTGTGAGTAATGGCCTTAGGGCAGGATCTGCTTTTGCCTATCCCAGATAAACTGTCATTCCCCAAATATGATACAAATACAGGTCTCACAGTTTTTTTCACCCAAGCGTAAGAAAAATGTATTTAAAGCAGTGCATTGCACAAGCAAGTTAGACTTTGGTGACTGCTCTGACCTGCTATTTTCAAGGGAGAGGGAGGTGAACTCTCTCTGACCTTAATCGAGGCTTGATTAACTGTTGTTTTTCTTTGGCTGCCTGATTTCAGATTTAGTAATCTTTGTTTGCTATATAATCTATTTTTTAATTCCTGATCAAATACTGTTTCGCTTTTTTATGTGTTTCGTAAGTGTGTTGCCTTTTAATACCAGTTCCACATTTGACCATAAGGAGTAGCTTATGTTTGATCAAGAATTTCTGCATCTGTAAACATTGGAAATACAGTATATTTGGTGAACCGATACCCTGTCAGTCCTTCCAACAGCTATGCAGAAGAGCTTCAAATTGTGAAGTTGGAATTCCTGCTGTCTAAATCTGTGCTCTTCACTTTAAGTGAAGACATCTCCGCATTTAAGATACACAGAGCCCTCTGAGCTGTTGAGGCTTGGCCTCAGGGAAATCTCCCAGATGACTGTTACAATAAATGTGGTTTTAAGTGGGCAGTCTATTTCCAAAGACCAAGACTCACCGTGTTCCAATCTACCTGAAATCACCACCACAGAGCACGTGTAGAAACTCCATAGTACATATAGGAGTGGTTCCTGTCCTTCACAAACAGGCTGAGGACTCATCATAAATAGCATGTGTTTGCTGCTGTAAGATGCAAAGACTTGTGTCTCTACTTGCTAGAAGTTTCTTGATACATGTAAACAATTGGAATGAAATTCCAGGAGCCAAGAAGCATAGAGCATTCTGCCGTACTTCAGCTCAGACCCAAAGGCTGCTCCATCCCCGCAGAGCAGCTGCAGATTCAGATGTAAGCAAGAAACAAGAACTAAAACCCTTACAGGGAAAGTTAATAAGTTCACCAAGTTTTGAACCAGGCTGCTTTATAAAATCAAAGCATTCAATGATTTCTTAAATTGTAATTAAAAATTATACCGCCAAAAATACCATGGTGATGAGCCCCGGTCCTTCAGACAACCACAGCGGTTCCCCAGAGAGGGGTGGAGATTAGCAAACACATTTCACGTGACAGCTTTTAATATAATTATTTGCATAACTGGATTAAAGAAGTGCACCCAAGTGCCTTTAAATCTTATTATTGTTTATTACTCTGGATATCAGAGAAAACAGTAATTACACTAGGCAGAGATTCTCGGGGCTCAATTCAGAGGTGGGGGTGAGAGAATGTGGCCGTGCTTCAGTCCCCAGCAGCCTGCAGCACACCCAGCCCTCCTGCTTGAGGCTGGACTTTCGTGCACTGTGCAGGGAAAGCCTGGAAAAATTGCCTTGCAGGACCACTGAGGTGGGTCAAGGGGGCTACTGAGGAGGGAGAAGGAGTTTCAGGAGCCCATGGCCAGCAAATGCATCATTTCAAGGTACATCTGCAAAATCTAGCCCTGAGAAGGACTGAAACAAGAGGCAGGCTCTGAGCTTTCTGCTGCAAAGGCAAGTCCTGACAGATTGAAGCATCTATAGTTCAAACCAGCACTTAAACAAGAGTCCCTGCTGTGCTGGGCGCTCCTGGGGACCTCTTTGAGTTGACAAACCTCAGCACTGCTGTAACTGCAGCTCCAGGGGCTGCTGGTAGCGAGATGTTCCCAGTGCATCTGTCACTGTGGGAACAATATATGCACCGAGCAACCCTTCATTTCTGTCTCAAGGAAAGAAAAAAAAGAAAGAAAGCTAGACAGAGAAATCCAAGCTCTCATGTGCTTTGTGCAGCTCTCTGCAGCAGCTGTCTGTAGTCACTGACATTCAAGAGAACATTAGTAAGCCGAACTGTAGTGCTCACAAATGAGGGTTAAAAACATGATATGTAAGAAAAAACATGATCCCAGGCCTGCCGTGGTTATCAAGAGTCTTCTAGTTACTCCACTGGGCTTTGGATCACTCTATATTACAGTGCTGTCTGTATTTAGTGCATGAGGCTGTAAACACTATGGGCCATCTCAGTGCTAATTAACTTTTACACACAGACAAATTAACAGCTTGGAGCAACGTAATTTCATAGAAGAAAAATCTCTAAAAATCAGGATTTTGTTGGAACTTAAAGCTGCTTTTTGCAGTATTGTTTTAGTGCTCTCTTGGTGTCCTATTCTCTGTTCTTTAAAAGAGTCCTGAAACAAAAGCTGAAATGCTTATAAAATTTGGTTGGTTTATTTGGAAGGGTTTTGGGTTTTTTGCCTTTTCAAAATTACCAGTTATTCTAGTAACTTGCTCTGTTGAGCTTGAAGAAAACCCAATTCCCTGAAATTCAGCAAAAGCAAAAACATACATTAATAGGTCATTCCAATCTTTAAATCACAGCAAGCAGGACAGATACACTTAATCACAGAGCAAACGCAAGTAACGTCCACTTAAAAAGGACCTCCTTGATTCGGCGTCTTAGTAATCAGCTTCTAATATCCAGTTCCTCATTACTAGCAGCAGAACAGCTTGAAATTATAAGGAAATTTCTGAAAAGGGATTTCAAGTGTTTTCCCAACACTTTTCCCAGTGTGTACATATGCATCGGTGTATTTTTGTTAACCAGATTAATCTTACCGAATGCTGACGAGCAAAGAGATATTCACAGTTTCACAGCAGAAGTACATTTACAAATGAGAGAAACCATCCTCCCTTCCTTCCCTCTCCCCTCTTGTCTATTTGCGTTACCTCGCAGCACAAGTTTCTGGCCATCGTGCAGTTGCAGTTGAACAGATGCCCTTGCTGACCGCAGCCAAAACCACCCCTGCATTATGTTGCTTCTCAGCTCAGTATCACGCAATTCCTCTTGCTATCCCAGATTTCAGCTGAGCAGGCTGGGAGAAACCTCTTCAGAAACAATGTCTGCTTTCAGAACTTTGTCCCGTATACTTACCTCTTATCTCAGGTATTTTCAGTTCAGGGAGGAAGAAACTAGAAACCATTAGGCTGATTATAGCTTCTAACTCCCTCGTCTGATTGAAAGGTGAGTGTCAAAGGAAATTGTTTCTTCCCAAAAGACTCCCTTCGAAAGAGAGCACTTGACACTGTACTCCATTTGACAGGTCTTTTTTTGACTAGTCGCACAATACTTGTACACAACTCACTGTCAACAGCCCCTTTCACCTGCTGTCTCTTAACAGACACCTCCAGAAGTGCTCCTGAAAACAGTATCAAAGTCTCTGGCTGTATCTGGAGATCAAAGCTGATGGAAGCATTGCCACACATCAAAATCAATTCCTAAAGGAATGAGCAGAAAGCATCTCAACACTGACAAGGCTACAACGATGTCCACTCCCCTGGCTGGGAATGCAGCCACCTTGCAGTAGGGTCAGCAAATTGGGGTTACAAGAGGCAATGTCAGGAACACAGTTTAATGCCAGTAAAGTGATGGTATGTCTTAATCTCTCCATATGTGGGTGTGTTTCCAACACACATTGTGTTTCGAATCTATCCATCCTTCATGGCAGCAAAATTCACCAGGTGACTTTACAAACAGGCTGTCAGTCACTCTGCATCACAGAAATAACATCACACCAGTTTTATTTCCCCTCTTGCGATACCGCGTCTCATTTTGCTACATGCTGTGCTGCAGCTTCACGAGACACAGGAGGCTTGGGATTGCATGGTGATGCTGGGTACTGCCAGCAATATCCAGGTAGGAAGGATCCCTGTAGCTTACACGTGTATCTTACTGTGCTAACATCTCCTTGGTCTCTAACTCCTGTCAAATAAGTAAAGACATTTTTGGGACATGACATGCCTCTCCTTCTCCAGTAGGAGTGGTGGTGCTGGGGAAGCTACATATGGGACTTGTGTTGTTACAACCGAGCCCTGAGGCCAAATGCCAGGAATCGGGACTAATTAGAAGTGGAAAAGACTTACAGTGTTAGCATACGAAGGAAGTGCGCTCCCATCAGCTCTCGTTTACAGCACCACGCTGGCCATTATGCAGTTTGTAGTAGGTCCAATTTTCTTCTTTTTCCAGGCAAACATTTTCTTCAGCTCCCCTCTGAAGCTGTCATGGAGCCAGGCATAGAGGAAGGCATTGGTACAAGCAGACATCATTGCAAACCAGTGGCACAGCAGCTGGATGAAGTTGAAGTACTGCTTGTCAATCAAGCTGATGTCTATGTCCTTTATCATGTTGAAGATGTGCAGAGGCAGCCAACAGACTCCAAAGGCTGCCACCACTAAGACTAGCAAGCGAAACGTCTTTCTCCTCCTTGCTCGGTCCCACTCAGCTTGGCCCTGGGTGACGTTGCCTGGGACTACACGGTTTTTCAGCTTGACTGAGATTCTCAGGTAGGACAGGGAGATGACAGCCAAAGGCAGTATGTAGGTGATGATGAGAGTGCTGTAGGCGTAAGCTAAGCGATCTCTTTTCATGTGGAACCAAAACTCCTCGCAGATGGAGAAGTCCAGTTCTGGGAACTCCGCATGGTAAGTGTGGACCAAGGCTGGGGCAGCCAAGGTGCAGCTCAGCAGCCAAATAGCAGCCAGGATATAGGCACAAATAGGGATCGTGAGCCTCCTGCGGAACGGGTACACCATGGCATAATACCTATCCACAGCTATCACAGTCAAGGTAAAGACGGACACAAACACAGTGACGGGTTGCATCAGGAAAACAAAGTAGCACATGAAGCGCCCGTACACCCATCCTCTGGGCTCAAAGGCATATGCAAGTGTCAGGGGTACACAGGTTGCACACATGAGCATGTCTGAGAAAGCCAGGTTGCCTACCAGAAAGTTGGTGACATTGTGCATTTTTTTGGTCTTGCAGATGACATAAATGAGCAGGTAATTCCCAATGATGCCGATAAAAACCACTAGCGAGTAGCAGGGGATGATCAGTGGCTTGAAGGACTGAACAAACTGGAGCCCTGAGAATAAATTGCTGGCATTGCTGTGAATCGCAGAGAGAAAGCTTTGGGAGGTTAAATTGTCCGAATTCATCATTTCCCTCCTTTTGTCGTCTGCAGTCAGCTGAGTGAAGTAGTTACCACTGCACTACTCCCGCACTCAATCAGTGTGGATAATGAATGGATTACTGGCTGTCCAGAGTTTACCACATGGATAGTAAACAAGCATCCGTAAAAGCAAAAGGCGAAGTTGTAATCCTTGAGAGGCAGCTTTCAGCAGTTCCTACGAAAAAAAATCAAATACAACCAATTTCCATTAAAGTCCTCCTGTATTTACTGTTAAATCTGGGTTTCGACAGCATGCCACTTAATAAACATTTAATGCGGTGAGTACTTACTGCTGTGGTTTTTTAATCCCATGTGATTTTCCTGTGGATGCCAAGAAGTGCCCTAGATGTCTGTCTTCTGCAAATCCAGGAGCGTGTGTGTGTGTGTGTGTATATGTGTGTCAGAGAGAGAGAGAATATACTAGTGAGAAAGAGGGTGATGTGCATTTACAAGCTAAGTGGAGATCAGTGTTTTTAAACAGTCTTCACTACTAGGTCATGACAGATTTGTGTATAAGCTTTCATCCCTATTGGCCATCCTGGGTATTACGTTGTTCTTTGCGTGATTCTTATTGACAGTAATTAGTTCTTGAATATCCTTTTAAAAATTCCCTTCTTCCAGTGTATCTAGAGTTGCCCCTCACAGCTAAAAATCAATTTGCATTCATTAACACTAGCCTGCACAGTCTCTAATCCCAGATTCGTTTCGCCACAGCCCTTAGAGTGTCCAAAAAAAGCTACCTGTGAATTCGCTGCTATAATGTGGCTGTGAAATAGAATTTTAATAACACACTGAAACTAAATAAATATTTATGCCACTAGAGGGACTCAGCTACATACCTGGTGAATGGAATCAGGCTTAGAAATCTGTACTTAACATGTAGGACAGGGGGTATTATTTTATTTAAATTTATTTTCTAATGGTGGTATGATGTTTGTTCACCCATTGTGACTGTTTTCAGTGGGGTTTACACAGCTTTAAGAGTAATCATATGAGAGCATCTCAAAGGAAATATTAGCATCCAAATAGCTTAGCAGTGAAACGCAGAAAACTGTTTCCAATATTGCAGCTGCCCCCAAAAGATATGAGGTGCTTCTTCATTCATGCAGTAGGTTTGTTAATCTTTTCTGTGCCAGACAAATGCTAACCAGTCTGAGAAACAGTCTACACATGCTTTGTTTGATTCAGACATTAGAAGGCAAAAAAACCAGGGTAAGTACTTACAGAATACACAGCTGAGCAGAAATCCCCATCTAGCTCATGCCTCTATTGCTCTAATTCCCCTTTAGCTCTCTTCTGTTTCAGCCGTTTCTGGGACCAGTACCTTAGCTGATGAGAAGTAGTGAAACTCCACTGCCTCCATTTGTATCGACTATGGAAACTGAAAAAATAAATGGAGTAGCCTAACAAGTCCTCAATACTTCAGAGCAGAGAACATTGCTAGGTCAAGGAAGGCACTCAGGGGATTTAAACACAATTTCAATGGACAGTTTATGTTCTAATCTCTTAGACTGCTCTAAGGAAATATTAACCCCCTATTTTCTATGAGCCTATGGGCAGAACCATATCCTTCTTCTGATTTGATGTAATTCGACATAAACCAGAGTTTTTAATAGATTTCATTTGTGTCATAATCCTTCCGCTAATCTTAAACCAGAAGCTAATCTTGTGTAGCCCTCATGTAGCCATTCTCCCACAACTACTTAGGACGGGTGGGCACCTCAAGCACAGTAAGTGCTGATTCTGTGCATTTCTGACTAGATTATGCTATGGACTGGGATATGGCTATAATTCCAGCCTGAAGGGAGCACGTAGCCACGTTGCTCAGGAGTGTCATCCTTCACATCATGGATGTAGTAACCTACCTATGACCCATATTAAAAATAGGATGTTGTATCTGCTTCAGGGTCTGATCTCACGTATCAGAGCTGAATGGGACCCAGAGGAATATAGTACCTGTTTAACTCTACATACCCCAATCCAGAATAGGAAAGGTGACCTTAGGGTAGAAGTTGCAAAAAGTCAAGGATGAAGGAGATTCCTACTGCTGTCATCACCCAGTGCAACCGTACTATCTGTGGCATGCTGCAAAAGTAATTCCTAGAATCCATAAATGCAAGTGTTTCATTTAATGTGGGAGAAAAGCATGATCTGATCAGGATTTCAGTAGGCTTTGGACATGGTCTCTATAATAAACCAAAAGACACAGAAAAATGAACAGGGAACATATGTAAATGGCCTTCATACTGCTTACCTCCTGCTGGAATTGTAAAGCTTATGCTAGGAAAGAAACCTCATGATAATATCGGTGCACACATAATAATTGAAAATCACATTTTTTAACTAAGTGCTTTTTCTCTTTCATTCCCAAGAGCTGCAGAGTGGATCTAATAAATATCCTCATTGTGTTCCTATAAGAAAAAGGTTTATACTTTGTTATGTGAGAAGAAAAATCAAACAAAACATCATTTAAAGTAGCCTTCAAGGTCAACTTAATGCTCAGGTCACAAAATCCTGTAAGTAACCATAGAGGTTCTTTTATTTCAAGCTGTAGCAAGTAATCTTCCTGTGTTTTCTCTCACCTTTAAATGTATTTTTTTCACCTCTGAAATCAGTAACCAGTATATTTTCTGTTCAAAGGCTCCCACCCTATTTCTCTTAGTGATTTTTTTGTTTGTTTTGCCTTCAGGCAGAAAATGTCTTCAATTCAGCTGACCTCTGCAGCCAAGAGCTGGAAAGATAATACTTAGTAGGGGCTTGAATAGAAAAAGTATTTCAGCATTTTCCCCCCAAAGAAATTCCTTTTCCTCCTTTTCAAACTGCAAATATTAATCTTGCTTAGAATTTCCTAGGCTAGGTGAGAAAGTCCAACCTGAACTGAGTATAAGTCTATTTCACACACAGAATTTTCTCATTAAAAGAGAAAAGGTCACAGAAACTGCACTGCTGTCATATTAGAACAGCTTTGACATTCCAAGTGCACAAGGCTATCACATAGAGGAATGCTGATTAGTGTCTAATTGAAGCGCTGGTCTGCCTTGAGTCAATGGAGAATGTTAGATCTAGAGCCAGACCATCACTTCACAGAAACACTTCACAGCTGAGCTTTCACGATCTCCCATGCTAACCTGTCTGTGCAGACACTTTGAGTACAAACAATGTCAGCTGCTGTGTGACTTTCAGGAAGCGGTAAGCCTCTTGAAGCACTAACGCTGTTCCCTCTGTGTATCTCTAATTTTCCCTGTAGTACCAAACTAAATCAACATGATCCAGGAGTGAGATCTGACCCTAGCAGCTATACTTGCAAAGCTGAAGGGTGCTTCTTAAGCTGGCAGCCTCTCTCTTCTATTATTTAGGCTCTACAGACCAAAATATTTTCTTCTGCCATTAAAGGCTCACAGTTTCAGATGTTAGTTTTCTGTGTTCTTATTTGTTTGATACGCGTCATTCTGTACAGCACAACTTCTTTTGTATCACAGAACTCCTTTAAAAAGTCTTTTACATTCTTCCGAGAATGTTCTGTGCAAAGCAGATCAGGCAGTTCTGACAGACCCTACAATAAAAATAGACACTTTGTCTATTTTGAATGGAATAGAGCTGGAGGTTCCTTTAGCAAATTCTTTTTACCAGCCAGGGAACAAGGCTGCGTATCCCACAATGATTTCAAGACAACACAGCCTGTCCCTCCTTCTCTCATTTAATCATATAAATGCCTCCTGTCTGCTCCTGCTGTGAGCTGAGACATCACAGTCTCTAAACTCCAAAAACCATGTTTATAACTAAGATGTTTATATGGTTGGCTTAGAGTTTTATGGTTGTCGTTGCTGCTTTTCTCAAATTCAAGGTATCAAACTTTGATAAACTCAGGATTCAACTTAAAATAATTAATTCAAGCTGAAGAAGAGCTTAACAACTTGAATGAAGAGGAGGCTTGAATTTAAGTCAGAACATGCTTGAGATTGCACACTAAATATAGAATAGGGTGTATTTATTCCCCCTAGTACATTGATTTTCCAATAGCCAGCTTTTCCAACAGGCAATTTGAGATGGAGATCTCAGCCAAACCCAGTACACAGGGGCTCTATTCTTCCCTGTCTGCACAGAATTCTACCGAGCAAAGTGAAATGAGAGAAGCGAGCTGGATCCTTAGATGTCAAAGATACTGTGCTGGAATTAAGATAACAGTGTAAAACCTGAGGGAAAAGGCAAGTAGTTGCCTGGTAATGAAGGTGTTGGTTCACAATTACCACAACACAATAAAAGTCAAATGTAGAAGTGAATAAGCTCATACTATCAGGAGCTAGTTAATCCCCACTGCCAGGGTCTGCAAGAACCAGCACATGGAACTGCTGGGCGAGAAGTAAGGGGCTTTTCCTGGTTTTACAGCACAGGAGCCGAACTCTGTGACTGAAGAAAAGCAAATGGGTCATGTGTCCTTAAAAATGGGAAGGAAGGGGTGTGATGAGGAAGAGCAGGACCTTTAGTCTAACAGCAGTTTTACAGAAGGTTTTAGTCCAGTTTTTAGAGACAGAGGAAGAAAGAGAGAGGAGACCAAATAGGATATCAAAGTAAGCTTTTGTCAAATTAAACTTACATCTGTGTTATTGGACTGATTTTTCTCAAGGTAGAATATGTAGTAGTTCTTCTCAGTTAGGGTTTGCATAACACATATGATGTAGTAGCATATGAGAAACCATCACCTATACCAGAAGAAATATTTTAAAAACTGTGAGATAGATAAGGAAGAGCAATATTTATGAAGGAATTGGACTAGAAGACAGCATCTATCCATGCTCCTCAAGAAACATGCTTGGGATTGACCAGCCTCAATAGCTCTTTTCATTTTATTATATTAGCACAAAAAGCAGGACCACACCAACTGAATTTTACAGAACCACCGTGTCTGGAGCCAGAGGTAATACAGACGATAACTGCACAATTTCACAGAGGGACTTTGAAAACCTCAAGAAAAATAAGAGGAGGTTTGGTACCATTACAGAGGAAAAACTTGTCATACCAGACAGGATCAAGGTCAATTGATAATAAGCACTTTCATTATATGGAGTAAATTCTGTTGCAGGTCTATACAACAGAGCAGGCAGCACATTTGAAAGCAGAAGGAAAAGAAAATCTACTACCTTGTGACAGATTCCAGGGTGAATTTGCCTCTATTTTGCTACAATCTCTGGACAATTTTCTTGCTATGAGTGTCTATTCACTGGAGCAGAATTACAGCATATTCTTTAAAAGCACTGTGGAAGATGGTAAACTCCAGGGAAGGTAAAGACATATTTAAGCTAAGGAACAATACTAAGGGAAAAATAAAGTCGCCATGGGCAAATTTAGGATGGAAAGTAAAACACTTGCAAGTGGGAAGGCAACAAATTGCCTGTTGGAAAAGCTGGCTGTTGGAAAATCAATGTACTAGGGGGAATAAAACACTTGCTTTTAACACAAAGCTTGATCCATTTATCACATGCATGTGGTATGATTTCTTGCATGGGGCTTTGGCTTCAGGAGGTTCTTTTCTGTCCTTCGTCAACACAGATTTAGACTTTGGACTTCACTCCTACTTGAAAATAACTCCACTATCACCTTTTTCAACAGTATTCCCATTGATAATGTTCAAAAGATGCACACATGCACACCCATACACAGGGGCACAGCTTAAGCCAGGTCTTAAGATGTTTCTAGCGTTCTTTGTTGTTCCACAGTGGGAAGATTTGTTCACTGTTGCCTGTACAGATCAACTCAAACAGCACTTGAATATTTGCCAGATGAACTTTCACTACTGCTGATCTTGGCACCTGCTAAGAGTAGCTGATCTACAAAGCAGGGAGAAAGCCAAGGTCAGCAGAGTCACTCTCTAGAAACATTTCAGCCCCAAGGCACTTCAGTCAGTACAATCACTGATTCTTCTTTCTCTGCTCTTGCCTTTCTGCAAGATTGCTACCCAGAGACTTGACACAAACAGGTTTCATTCCCCCACATCTCCACCCCCTTAAGATTTCCATTACCAGTCAAACCCACGCAGGAATTAATGACCAAGAAAGAAGCTGACCTGATTTATGTTACATTTTGGTGTACAGTGTTAAGGGATTTTTTTTAATTTTTTTTTTATGTCTAAGCACAGGACAAGTAGGTTAAACACTACGATGATGATTCAGGAGGTATTCATGTCAAATTCATTGACTGAGCATGGTAAAGCAGAGTTTTGCTGAAAAATAGAGACCGGACAAACAAGATTGACCATCTCTCAGTTGTCTGGACAGACATCAATAGAATTTAAGATTTGGATTACGGATCCTTCTGTGAAACTATCACTGAAATGAAGTCTTATCATGTTACAGTAAGAGACAGTTGCTGTCTTCAGAGTTCCCACAGACAGGGTGTAAAACACTAGAAGGAAAAGTGGGATAAAACCTTTAGAAATATCAGAGCTAGAAGTTTCCTTCTTCATTTGTAACTATGATTTTAGGCAATAGTGCTCACATACATAGCTGAGTTAAGACTAACCCGGGAATAGGTATGTGAATGTCTCTGATCTAAAGGCTGAAAGGTTCCTCTTACAAGGAAGGATTAAAATGGAAAAGTATGAAGGCAGATTGCAGATTTGCATATCCATGAGATCCAACAATTCCTTCCTCTTCAGAAAAACTGGCATTTCTCCTCTGCTCACAAGCCCTGCAGGGCTGCAGAGTGCAATATCGATACATGCCCCAAGCTGGAACAAACTGTGGGAATTAGCTCCCAGAAACACATGCAGGTTGAATGCTGAGCCCCCTGAAGAAAATTAGTGTTTGAAATGCTCCCTGCAGATATAAACTGCCTGGATTTCGGGTCACTATGAACCCCCAGGGCCCTGCATGGCATTTCAGCCCTGGAGTAGAAGAGAAGTGCCAAGAAACCTTGAGGTTTGAGGCTCGGCGGCTGCAGCACCACGGACAGCGGCGGGACCCGGCAGCCTGAGCCCGGCACCCAGAGGAGGACCCTGCCAGGAGATACAGGAGGACAAAGCACCTGGAGCGCCTCCCCCTGTGAAGACAGGCTGAGAGAGTTGGGGTTGTTCACTCTGGAGAAGTAAAGGCTCCGGAGAAACCTTATAGCAGCTTTCCAGAACCTAAAGGGAGCCTACAGGAAAGATGGGGAGGGACTTCTGTCAGAGAGTGTAGTGATAAGACAAGGGGTAGCGGTTTCAGATGGAAAGAGGTTTAGATGAGATAATAGCAGAAATTCTTTACAGTGAGGGTGGCGAGAGTCTGGAACAGGTTGCCCAGAGAAGTTGTGGATATCCCCTCCTTGGAAGTATTCAGAGTCAGGTTGGATGGGGCTTTGAGCAATCTGATCTACGGGTAGGTGTCCCTGCCCATGGCAGGAGGGTTGGAACTAGATGATCCTTCAGGTCCCTTCCAACCCAAGCCATTCTATGGTTCTATGAAAAAGCATTTCCTACTTCCTGCTTTATCCCAAATGGCCACCTACTCTGGTGATGGGTAAAGGAGGAGAACGGAGCAGCAGCTACTTGATGCTCTGTAATGCCACAAGTAAAGTGGCTGCTTTCGTGGGGCAATGAGTTCAATTAATATTTGTCACACAGAGAAAGAAAACAAAAAACAAAACCAACCAAACAAAAAAGCCAGAAGACCAACATCATTCCAGCTGTTCTTAGTTGTTTATATAAAATAATAAAATCCAAATTCTATTTAATTAACTATCCTGCTAACAACAATCTGCCCTGGAGCTTTGAAAGCTCTTAATACTAAAGGTTTTGTCTGGAGGACTGTCATCTGGTTTGATTATGATTTGCATAATAATATTACGTAGCGATAAGAACGCTATTTGGAGGTGTGTTGTTCTGCTCTCTCATGCAAACTCATGTTTGGAAAAAGAGAGGGAAAGAGAGATTGGAGTTTAATAACCTACAGCATCAGGGTAAAAAAAAAAAGAAAGCAATCTAACAGAACTTCTAATGAGGCCTTGTGCACGTTTTCAGCACGGTTCCACTTAGACGAAGGAAGTGATAATTTTAATTAATTAATTAATTAATTAATTAATTTCCCGGCATATTCACAGCCAGGCTTGTTCAGGGTCACCTGCCCCTCCCAGATCTATACTTGCTATCAGGACTATTCTCTCACTCTGTGTGTGTGCATTGTAGCTATTTTAGCTGCACTTCAACATCTGGGTTTATTCTCTTCCTTTGTCTCCACTTCTCTTCCATAGCAGAATTTGGCTGCTTCATTTTCCCTGCTTCACAGTGTCACTCACAGCAGCCATTAAAGGCATCCATTTGTTAGATGAGCAAAATATGGAACAGAAGAGGCTTACTGTGAAAGAAATTAGAGGAACATAGAAGGTGAACGATAACTCACCTCACATAGTGCTTCTATTTTAGTGATGGGTGTAAATGGCGATACTCCTGACCTGAGATTCTCTTCTTACGAAAATCATGTGAATTTTACTGGAGGTTTCAACCTAGCCCAGGTTCTCCTCTGCTCTTTTCTTTAACATATTTGCTTTAGAATGCGTCTCTCTAGCTATTGTGGCTCCTTCTGGCTCACCTTTTTTGCCCTTTGTTTGCATACTCTTCCACTGTTTAATGATTCTTAACATGCAGAAGTCCAGCCCTATCTGTAGAGTTCCTCAGCTCATGTCTGCCAGTCCTATTATTCCCCATGGATACTATCCCATTATCTGTTTGCCATTACATTAAGAGTTTAGTCTCTAAGTACCTTCCTCCTAACGTTCCACTTTAGGAAGTGTTTTGTTCATTTTGTGACTGCATTTGTGATGGGAAAATTGTTTTTGTGTATGGGCTTTGTCAAGTACGAGTGTCATCAAAAGTCACGGGTTAGCTCTAATTTAATGAACACTCTTGTTTTCAGCTGAATGTATTGATTGAACTACCATTGATTAGAAGACTTGAACATGAAATGTCTACAGTAAATATCCATCCCACAATTTATCCATTTTTCCACAGATATTTTTACGCTACAGAACAAATCTGGTTTACATTGTGTAATTTCTAAATGTCTGTAATCCATGATCACCAGTCTCAGGGCTGGATGTGAACACCATCTGATTCTGGCGAACAATAGCAATAGATGGTCCCATTTCTGCTCCTTAAGTGGCTGCTCTGATCTGAGATATGGTACTCGAGGCAGAGAAGTTTAGGAATCATTTATTATTTTGACCCAATTGCTCTAGGTGTTCAGAGAGACTTGCAACCAGCATTACTTACTGAACAAGGTAAGATCTGCCCAAACACTGCAAATGTAACAAGCCAAGAAGCTCACAGCATTTATGCACAATAATGAGCATATCTTTCTGATGCCACACAAAGATCACTATCTCCACACTAAAGAGGATGAAGCTGAGGCTGGGTAATTTTTACCCTGAAACAGAACTGATATTGCTGGTAGGATTGGCAAGGGAATCTAGATCTGCTGATGTCCTTAGGCAAACCACCTTTCCCTATTACTCTATGAGGTGTCATCACTCCAGAAGAACAAGAAGGTAAGGCAAGAATTTCTAATTAATCATTCTCCCCTTCCCCTGTATCTTTTCCAAAGCCTAGATTCAAACAGACAAAATCAAAATACACAGTCCTAGGCAACAAACTCCTCCAAAGCATTTTCTTAAGGTATCCACACTATTGTACTTTCAATATCCTGTATCAGTAATGGTTCCTATTTTTGGTTCTAATAGGGAGGGGGAAAAAAGCTTTTAAGCCTAGTTGCTTAGCCTGGTTTTAGTTAGCAAAAACATTATACAATATTCTTGTTAACAGAAAATGAAGGACAAAAAACCTGCCGAATTCTGACGTCACAATTAGTCTCTCTGAGCACTGAATAGTCTTTTTGCAGTCAGGAACACAAACCCCCTTCGTTTGAATAGCTTGGAGAGAAGTGGCGCACTTCAAAAGCAGAACAGAAAGCACTGTCGATTAAGCAAGATATATAGGTAGGAATTGAGAAGAAATGGAGTAGTTATATTTATTTAAGCTATCCTTTTTTCTTTTTCTTTTTTTTTTCCTGTTGTTGTTGTTCCCACTGAATATTTTCACTGAAAAATACCCATGAGATCTTCTAGAATATTCAAGAAAAAAACACCATCAAGTGGTAGCTTTAAAATCCTATTATATCCTCAAACAACAGTAGCAGCTCGATG
>WEIS01029931.1:1731-29438 GCA_013389965.1 Todus mexicanus | reverse complement strand
TACCTTTTATACTCTATTAAAAAAAAAAAAAAAAGCTAATCGACTTTTTTATTCTCTCTTGGAGCTGAACTTACCAAGCAAAACCTCAGGGAACAGCATGTAGTTTTGCAAAACAAACATTTTGAGATCGTGCTGCTTGTTTTATCATCTCCTGAAATGGGAATGCCTCCTCCATCCCTGCTCTCCCCCAGCCTCTCAACCGTGCACACCACAAAAAAAAGCTTCTGCTATCTGTGGCACAGAGGGAGGCCACAAGCAGAAGACAGAAGCGCAACAGAGATAGCAAGGGCTGGGGAAGCTGGCACACTTGCACATTGGTTTAGTGATGACAAAAAAATACCGTGGCAAAGATTTGCATTGCGTTTCAGGAACTCCTTCTGCACTAAATCAAGGCAGAGAATTTACAGCAAATTAATGAAACTAATTTTCTGACTTGAATCATCATCTGTGAATTATCATGTCTTTACTCATTAAATAAATTATCTGTGTCTTCCAAGACATTAAGAACGCATCATAAATTACAGCCCTTCATAAATAATTTGGTTTCGCCTGGGTTTAAACATAGAGAGAGAATAAAGCACGAGGAAGAAAAAAATATGAGAGATGAGGGAAGTAAAGAAGCAAAAAAGCAAGCACAAAGAGAAGGGGTGAAGTGAAACAGAGAAATGAGCAGAGAAGGAGGGGAAAAAAACCACACCTGTGAAAATGAAGACATACGATATGTCCAGCTCAGAAAGGAAGGAAATGAGGAAGGAAAGAGGAAGCGAGGGGATGAAAGAGGACAGACAGGACAAGTAGCACTGTGTAATCTTTCAGGTAGGTGTTAACTGCAGCTTACTGAATGTGGCAGGAAATGAACTGCTAATATCCAAATCCTCCCATGACTTTCATAAATTATCTCATTCCAGCTGAGCTTGTTTCATGTCAATAAGTACAAACAGTCTGTCCAAGAGATACCTGAAAAGCGATGCCAACGCGGAAAACGGACTTTGTCATAGAGTAGCAACAGGAATTAGCTGAAAGGAACTCCAGAATTTGTAAATGAAAACAGAAAGGGAACAGAAAGGACTGAGGGCCAGGGAGACACAGCTATCCCATGGCTTATCTATGAAGCAGGGCAAACCAACACCAGTCAGACTTCTGCTGTGAGATTCCTGCTGCAGACTGTACTAAAGCAGGCACAGCAGTCTTCTGCTCTGACTCTCATCTGGTACAGTTGAAGTACCCATTGTGGAGGAATGCAGCACCTATGCACAGATGAACCCTGCTTGGAACAACGACATGATTTCCACCATCCAACAGGATTTCTGACCAGGTATCTTCCAGGATACCAGTACCAAATACTTAATTTAACTCTAACACCTTGCTAAGAACAAGTATAACTTTAAAGACAGCCTGCTGCTTCAGGCAGAACCTGCAAAAGTACCAGCTAAACTAATCACCAATAGGCAGCTCCATTCTCAGTCAGACCCTTGCCAGTTTCTGGAAGATGGATTCCCACTTTAGTTCTAGTGCCGACAGGACAAACCCAGGTCAGCATCATCAACTGCATTCCAGGTTTCCTGCCACAGTGTGAGAAATGAACCATATTTTGTGAGGAAGAGTGTTCGATGCCTGTTTGCCTGTACATGGTAAGAGCCACTCTTCATGGAGAACTTTCCCACTGAGCAAGACCCTTGTCCTGAAAAGTATGAGCTCTGGTTTAGGGAGATTTCTGATGAGGAGTGCTGAGCTGGACAAAGTTTAGCAGCCATGAAGGTAATGAAGAGTAAGTCTCTTGGCCTTTCCCACGGGTCACAGCACAGCCACATGACTTTTTACCGGCAGATGTGAGCTCACTTTGAGATGGCCAAGTCACCCAGTCAAACTAGAGTGGTGCCAAACTCGAGCCAAGTATTTTGCTTCTTGGTGAAACTCGTTAGCTCAGCACCACAGAACTGCAGCTGCAATGACTTTTTTTCTGGCCAGCTCAGACAGGCACACATCTGCCTTCAAAATCTTTTGTGGTCATTCCCTTGCTAAGTCTCTCAAGCCAGACATGGTTTACACCCTTGCTTGGTAATACTGAGTTTCTTGTCCTCGATCCGAGGATTTGGCTGTGTCAGCACCCATAGCCAGGCTAAGGGACAGGGCAAGGTCACAGCAGCTGCCCCACCTGTAGCATCCCAGCTTGCAAAAGGGTGTTTCTGCAGGAAGCTGGAGGGTGGCCAGTTCTAGGAACTCTTGGAGAATGAACACTATGGCAGCTGTTTCCTATTTAGAAGTGGAAAGGCTCTGATCTCAGCCTGTGAAAGTCACTAGTCAAGACAAAAAGAATGTTCATCCTCTTTTTCTTCCAAGTCAAATCCTGGCCTAACGTACATATAGGCTCAGAAAGTCCGCTCTGCTACCACTAAAGCCACTGCTTAACAGGTAGTAGCAATACAAAGGCAACAAAAGATGTGAAGCCACAGCAGGGTAGATCCCAGGAAACAGAACATCAGGTCAAGTAAACATCTCTGGGAACCCCCTGGCTAGGTGATACCACATGCCCTTATTGTGGGACTTAGGTTTAATGAAAGCATCTGAAGGTTTTTGAGAGTCCATCAGCTGTATTTGAAGGGTAGCTCCATAAAGACTGTCTGCAGTCTTTGGTACAGAAGGACCTCCTTGCTGTGAACACAGAAGCCAATGTACAACATTTGTACAACTTTAATGGCACTAGCAAGCTGCCTGCTGAACTTAAGCGTGCTTTTGCATTAACCTGGAGGTGCTTAACTCTGTGTTATAGGACATTCCCTAAACATGAACCACTTCAGCACACTTTCCACTGTTCAGATTTTCCCAATTTGAGGCTGGAAATACTTTCCTGAGCTGATTCCATCATTAGGACATCAGTCTGCCAAGGCTCAAACAGCAGTGGCAGGGGCTGGTGCCAGTTTCACTGCCTAAACTCCCAACGTGGGGATCCCAAACACTAAATCAAGCCATTTGGGTGTTCAACAAGTTCCCGAGTAATGCATCCAGGAAACAGAAGGCAGGAGATGATGGAAAGAACAACAATAGAAATATCCTCTAGAAAAAAAAGAAAAAAAAAAGAGAACTCAGCTTCATCTCCTTTGGAGGGGAGTTTAACTGGGTGAGAGACTTCCATCTGCTTCCCACAGCTCCCCTGTCATGCTTGCTCATGCTGCTGAGCAAAGAGACTTCTGCAGAACTGAAGCTCACCTACAGGACCCATCTCTTCCCTGCTCTCAGGTCAGCAGAACGATGGTTATACAGCACGAGATAGGCTCTTCTCAAGCGAAAAAAGCCTTTTCTTTCTCTGTTCAGGACATCTGCACCCAAGGCTGCCACAACTGTTAACTACAGGGTCACAGCGCTGGCTTTTCACACCTCTTCAAAGCTGCACAATTCCCTCCCCCTTCCATCTTGGCTACTTCTAACAGAAATGAACCCAAGTACTGTGCAAGCTGCAGCATAACCCGAGTCTGCCTTTTGCATCCTTTCCACTCCTGATGCCAGCAGAGCACCTCCACTCCAGCTGCTCTTCCTACGGCTGCCTAGCCCAAACTCTCATACCCTTCTTCCCCACACTGGCTGTCGATCCTGCTGCAAATGAGCCCTCAAGGGAGGTAACATCTCACTGCTTCCAATAACTCAGGACAACTCAGGGTAGAGGCCAACTGGTAATGGAAAAGCTTTTCCCAGAACAGCCTCCAGCTGATTTTAGAAATGATCAGAGCAGCCAGCCTGAATCCCACCACTTCCATGCAGCCAGCATCATCCCTTGGAGTATCTATCCCTTTTCCTTAGGTAAACAATTCACTTGGTTCTGCTTTCTATATACTGCCCAAGGACTCACCAGATGCCTCTTTTTCCACCGCCAGCTGAGACGGCATTGAAATCCAGTTCAAAAAAAAAAAGGGGGATTTCCATCAGTTCCTGCAGTAACAAGTGAGTCCAGCCAAGAGTGAAGCAGGTCACTCTCCTCCTTTGCAGCTTTTCGCGCCATGTGTTTTGCGTCAAGGCCGTGACAAGAGCTGGCCTCGGGGGAGGTTTGGAGGAGCCAGCTGCCGCAGCCTTTGTTTGCCTGTAGCCTCATCGCACACGCCTCTGCGTAGTCCCCAGGTCCCTTCCCTCGGTCTCGAGCCAGCGCACATCTGCCCCACAGCAGGCGTGCCGATCCTTCCTCCCTGATCCTCGAGGATGGAGAGCCAGAGATTTATGTACTCTGCAATTTTTATGTGCTCTCAAAAAGGCTGTGGAGGGAAAACTTCGCCACTTACAAAAGCCTCCATCTGTGAGTTTATTTATCCATGCTGGGAAGGCTGTTTATTCTGTTTCTGGGTGGAAACTACACTGGGATCGTGGCTTAATTGTATTGTTTGTTGAATTAATTTCTCTGTTTGATCAGCCTTTCTCCCACAATGCTTGGGAACGGGACATTTTTGCTGCAATGTGGGAATGGAGAGAGTTGAAGCTGTTTCTCCCTGGCAGATGAACAGTCTAGCATGCTGTTAGCAAGAGGCACTATTTTGGGGACAGCACATGAGTTGCCTGATGCAACTATTGTTTCAGAAGGTGTTCAGCAAGGTTAGGCACCCTGGGGAAAGGGTACAGGCAAAAGGCAGAGAAGCATATGTATGTGTAGAAAACTGGGTAGCTCTTTTCTTTCTTTTTCCAGCTGACACCTGCCCAGACAGCCCCCCCCCAGGATCAGTGTGTCCAAGAAAGGACCTTGCTACTGAGGGACCCTCTTACCAACTTATGTGGCCTGTAACCTCCTCTCCAGCTATGAGAATGAACATAGTGGGTTTTCCAGGTCAGCTGGTGAATCATGGGATGCAGAGTAGACAAGAGCTCAGCATTATTTTCATATTGTAACATTTTTCCTCCCATTTGCATTCCCAGGTTTTTTTCTTTCTTTTCCCTTTTTATGTTTTGCCAGCAAACACCAAGCTCAAACGAACTGCTTATTTCACATTCCATTTTTCCACTTTCACAATCACAGCACTCAACTGTTTAAGTCCTGTTCCTGCCTCTCCCACTTCCCGCACACACTTCCCTCTGTTTGCTGGCCTTTGAATGAAACACAATAACCAGTGGCCGTGTCTGACATGGCATTTCACACACACATGCTTTTTCATTTCCCCTCTTCTTCTCTACAAAATGAAACCAGCATCAAGACTCATAACACACTGGGGTCATCGCTCTTCCACCAACCTTTACGCCAGGGCAGGACTACCTGTAGAGGCTTCTCTACCCAATGCAAGAATCAAGCTCTAAAGGTGGTGGTATGGTCAACTAGATGATCACTTCCCATGTTAACAACATCCCAAGGCAGATAGTCTGATTTCTACCATGAACTAGACATCCCAGTAGAGTTCAGGGAGCATCTCAGGCCAGAAAGGCGAGATCCCTGGAGGACCAACCCTCCAGACCTAGTCCTGCACCTCCCTCTCCCTTCTTCAGGCCCCAGGAATCTCCATTCCATGGCAGATAGTGAGCTGCTGAAGACAGCAAGACATTTCGATCAGCAGATCTCGTGTCTGAGTCAGACCCATTCCTTGCTGATAAGGAATGAACACAGTCTGTGTCTGTCCAGGTGTGTGTCGCTCTCTATATATTTCTCTTTTCTCCTTCATAAAGCTGTCAGACCAAAAATAACATATTAGTGGAAGAAAGGAATGTCAGGTGTAATATAATAACATGATCAGGAGGCTGAGGGAGTGTGCGTGCCTGTCTGGCTGCCATGCTGGTCTGTCTCTGCAACAGTGATAAATGGCTATGGCTCAGGAATTTTTCACTCCTTCTTCGCACCCATTTCTCCCACTGTCCCTGAATCAGACATGGAAAATGGGATGATAAATAGGAAGGAGTGCTTACTCAGCACCTTTCTGCTCCCAAAAGCCACCTAATTTTGATACTGAAGGCAAATCACACATCCCCAGGCCAGAGATTGAAGGATGTAACAAGAATGGTCAGACTACACCAGGCTGCAAGCTGTGCTACCCTGTGCTCCCAGACAGAGAAAAGATGTGCTAAATGAGGTAAGTACAATCAGCATCTCCCATGGCCTCCACCAGGCTGTGTTTTAGGGATTTGCAAGGACAGAAAGAGCACCATGCTCCTCCTTGTATTTAATTATCAACCTTCCACAGGCTAGCCTAACCCCCCTCTGAACCCAAAGCCAAAGGCTGGCATTCAGCTCCAGTTTTTCTTCAGCAACACTCTGGTGCTGCACGAGGGAGTGGGGAACTCCAGGAGAAACAGCATTCACCACAGCTAGCTCAGGGCTACAAGAAAGGAAAAGGATTTTTGGGAGCCTCGTCCCAGGATGGTATCCTGCACTTCTCCCTTCTAACACAGCACAGCCAGCAGTACCAGTTGGTGCTGTAACAAGGTCCTTGGGTGCTCTCTGCAAACTCTCAGACCAGCAAAGATCAATCCTAATCAGCTGCAGTATAGTGCCTTACACAGCTCTCTGCCCAGTCCCCAGACCACCTCCTGCAGGGTGGATCCACAGTGAAGATTTCCCCACTGGGAAGAAATGAAAGACAACAGCTTCACCCTTAACCACAACTCATCGCAGATGCTCGTGTTTGGCCAGCTGTGCTGTACAGCATAGGTCCTGCCAAATGGTGTTACTGTGTTTATTCTGACCTGTTTCAAAGTCTTTGCAGAGGCCCACAAAGCTGTGTCCTTCAAACCAGACAGTGACACAAGCCTGTACTGACATTCTGGTCCCCACAGTTGTCAGGTAAAGACATCTGTTTGGGTATACATGGCAAGATATGATGGGTTAGTATCCTGTAAGAGAAACTTTCCTTCCTTCAACAGCTGTACAAGTCATTTTCTTTCACCATTTCATTCCCCCAGAAGAACGTCTCCTGTGTTGTAAACTCTTTGCAGTAGAGTTGACTGAAAAAGTGGATGAGACAAAGCACAACCAATTTTTTCAGGAGAACTTGGCATAGCATGGCCACAAGGCCTGTCCACTGACACAGAGGCACATCTATGCGTAAGCGATTTGCAAAATCCAGTCACAAGTGTCGACTGAAACAGCTTCTGGGACAAAACATGTGGTGTGGGCCACACTGCTGAGGCCAGTCAGGAGGGTCTTATGCTGCTCTCCGGCCTATTTAATCCATGCCTGAGAAAACACCCTCCATGGAAATCAGTGATTCCTGATGGAACATATCTTATACATAGGTATCCAACATCACCTGAATTATTTCCAGTGAGGGAGAACTGATTGTATCTGCTGGTAATCTATTCCAGTAGATAATATTCTAGTGGTAATCTTAAATAGTTGTTCTGCAAAGGAAGAGAAAAAGAGGAAATACGTAACGAAGAAGAAAAAAGCATGTCTTGCTCCCACACAGGCTTCTTATCCTCAACTTGATTAGGTGGGTCCCATTTGGGCACCACCTGGGAAGGAGCCCTCTGGTATCAGGTTCTTCTCACATACCTTCTACTCTTCAGGAAATGCATTACGTATTTCAGCATTTACAAAGAACCACCCCAGGGCATAACACTATCACATTTCACAGTAGCGCAGATTTTACATCCCCAAACTCTGCATTGAACGATGACATTAATTGAAATGGCTGCAGAAGTGCCAGGGCTGAGATCCAGCTCTGTGACCTGCTCCGAGTACAGGCTCCTATGCGGCTGGTGCAGACCTGCTGGCTCTCAGCCCGGTGCAGATACGTTCTTCTTTGCTATTAAATATTCTCCTTCCAGCCCGTTCCTTTCCATTTCCTCCACCCCATCACCACAAATCCAAGACCAGGGGAACTGACAGGCAGGAGCAGGCCCATGGCCATCTTGTTCAGTATCCAATTTGGGGACGTGCCAGGCTGAAGTATAAGATTTCTACCAACAGCACATATGCAAATTAGGTCTCCTTCTGCAGTTTTTAATAGCCCCAAACTGATTTAACTCTTCAAACACAAAGAGCAAAACCCCTTTCAAAACGTGTGCTACTGTTCCAAAAATTCTGGCTACTTTTGATATGCAAATATTGACCCAGCCTCCTTATAAAACTTGCCAAGTTCTTGATTTCATTTTCTTAATTCCATCCAGTAGCACTGTGTTGCACAGAAAGATGCAAAGTGTTTCATTTAGCGGTTGGTAATTAATTTAACAACTGGTCCCGTCTGTTCTTTGTTTTCTGTCCTACTCCTTTTCAACCTGGTCAGTTGTTGGAGGTATCCAAGGTATCCATAAAAAGTAACGAGGCAGTAAAGTCACCGTGATGATTCTTCAATTAGCTGTACAAGGATGTGCACCAGCATGGAAAAATGTTTCTTCTGCTAATGAGAACTAATGATCCTGTACCTGGGGGATTCTGCACTCTGATCAAAAGAGTCCAATCAAAACCTCTGCAAATTTCTGATTAAACCAGACAAAAGAGGGGAGGAAGACACTAAGTCAGATACTGAATAGATAATAAAATTCACTTCCATTTTTCCTTCCCAGAAAATGGTAAATCTAATAGGCATGACTAAGCAGCTATGAGGGAAGACATGAACAAATTTGTAAAGCAAAGGAGAGTTTAAAGTTCATCTCATTTTCCCCTTCTGCAACATCGTCTGCAATCATATTATGATTTAAAGGGCACCTTTTCCCCAGTGGGAAGCAGGTGAGAAGGGTGTGATTCAATTTTGCATACCAAATACAATGGGAGAAGGAGAAAGGCACAAGCAGAGGCACAAGCAGAACAGCCACATCCCTTGGCACTATTTAATGTATGTTGCTTTTTCAAGTTCTTCAAGGTACAGGGGGAAAAAAATACTAATGGCACGGTGGCATTTGCTGTTTAAGTTTGTCATGGAAAGACTGCACCTTTCACTACTGGGAAGAAAACCAGAACAAATCTTGATTCAACCAACACCAGCATCCTGAGACCCAGATCCACCTTGAGAAACAAGACAAATGACAGTCCTGCCATTTTCCAGAAGCTGTCGCCATTCCCTGCTGAATTTCCAGCTCACCAGAAAAGTCATGCTGTTGTTGGCTTACACCTTCCTCACTTGCCAGCAGGATTAACCTCATCTCCATGTTACAGAACTCAGGGATGGCAGTTAGACTATTCTGATATGAGGGAATAGGAAAGGATTATCCCAGAGACTGTAGAGGAATGAAGCAAAGCAGCACGTACCGCAGCCTAGGCATGCTCTGCCTGCCCCTCCTGGCCCTCAATTCCTTGGTACATAACTTATTTTTCAGATAATGTCCAATTCCAAAGAAGGCTTCATATCAGTGAGTGGCCACAGTGGTATTGAAACGCAAGAAGAGAGGCAAAAATGGAGGAATAGAGTTGTTTGCAGCAAGGGGAAGACTTGAACTGTCACCAGCCAGATACAGCAATGAAAGTGACAGCGAAAGGGATTCAAGAGCTGACTGGCCCAGTTAAGGATGTTGCAGATCTGGATGCAAGGAGATCTGGATACTGTTCCTTCTTCTGACACTGACCTTCTGCAAGTCCACAGGCAACTCACTTCACTTGTCTCCACTTTTCCCTTCCCTCCTATGGTGGGTTTATTTTGCTAGTGGCATGGTCCATGTCTCCTCGTGTCCAAGCACAGCCTGGGTTGTGCAGATGTGCAGTTGTCAGAGCACCCAGTGCCCACCATCCTGCTGGTGCCTCACCAAGAGGGCAATGCCAACAACCAAGCATGGGAGAGAGATGGCAGAGAGCAGCTCGCACTTCCTCGCTTCACATACCCATATCCTCCAGTTCAATAAAATGTCATAAAAGCAGAGAAATTTCACGATAAACACAAATAGATCAATAGCATTAGAGCTACTCTTAATAGCTGCCTCAGGCTTTTCATACTACACCTTCGAAAATGTCCAGTAGTGAGTAATTAATGACCAAAGCAAGTAATTACTTTCTTGATTTTTCTCAAAACTAGAATTCACCAAAAGAACTTTGAGCTTTACTGGTGCTACGTAGCAAATTAATTCAGTAAGTGCTGATATTACAAGTCTCGGCAACTTGTTAAAAAAACAGCAGCACTGTAGAGTCTGTCTTTTCTTGCTGTCTGATGTAACCCTTCACATGCTTCTCCAGATGTCCGTAATAAAGCAACTCAACCGTCTATTACTCTGCAAATCAATCCTCACAGGTTTTGCTGTGGTGCTCTATGGGTCAGGTAGTACGGAGGTAGCTTGTCTTGGAGGAGATGCCAGGACCTCAGCATTTGTTTACTAGCAGCTCACAAAAAAGAATTAAGGCAAATCCTCATCTTACACCTTTGCCATTGCAATGAATAAGTAGGAGAGGAAACAGGAGCATAGGGGCTTCTCTGAAGCCACGCAAAAGCTGGGAGTGAGACCACAAACACTGCCAGATGCGTTTGAACTGCTTTCAACACATTCATTTCCAGTGAGTAGGACAATACACTTGTCATGCAATTGGGAACTCCAGCCTAATCTGGAGACTTTTACCTCTTGAGGAACGGTAAGAGAAACAAAGAGGATGACCAAATAACAGTGGGTGAGCAACATGAGGAAGCCAAACAGAGAAATGAAGGGATCAGAGATCCTGTCTATGAAGGCAAGTAGCGCTGTCTCCTCAGGATGTCACTCTCCTAGAGTAAGAAGATACATCCATCTCCAGTTTCTTGCCACCTCTTCTATTCATGTGATTGATTTCTGCTTGAGTGACATCTCTGAGAACAGCCCAAGGTGTCACCGCAAGCCTATCCATGGCTTGTTGTCTGTGCCTACTGACCCACTCAAGTAAATCAGGACACAGACCTGTAGTAGCTGTGGCATACTCTGTACACATCTGAAAGTCACCTTTGCAAAATACTTCTGAGTTCATTTTTACTCTTTCATACATTTACATGGCTTTAACCACCACAGCCACCACCTAACCCAAAACCAAGGGAGGAATTGCATGTAGAGCTCTTCCACAGGCAGTAAACAAAGGCACGAAAACCGAGCTGTATTCAGACTACCTGCTTGGGATGCTCGCACTACACTAGGTACATATTGCAGCATCTGAGAGGAAGAGGATGACAACCAATTCAGGCCATCTGATACCCATGACTGCCAGACATACTTCAAAGAGAAGCACACATAAAACTACAAGACCTCAGGTGGAAGGAGAGATGTGAATCCAAGTCTTCCAAGACTTCTGGCTTTCCTCATGTGGTCCATCCTTGTCACTGCAAGTCATCTAGGACACCAAATTAGAGGGCAACCTACACAACCCTAAATTTCAGTGATCTGCAGTTTGAGGTGCTAATGAGTGTTGCAAACGCACGTGCGTGTACGTGCCTGCATGGCAAAGAATACGAGTCAATAAGGAAATTACTGAAGTAATCCTTCCATCCCCATGAGAAATGGATTATTGTTTCCCTGCTCCCAAGAGCATGGTTGTATCTTGGGAGCTTAACATTCAAACTGGCATGGACCTCCAGCATGCACTTTTAATCCCTCTAAGCGCAGTGACAGCTAACAACAAACCCCTCAAGCAGAGGAAGCGCCACATTTCTTTCCCATCTTTGCATTACCATATTTTTAATTGGATGGGAATATCCTTTGCTTTTGTCAAAACAAATTCTGCTAAACTACCGCTTCAGCTTTGAACGGAGGAGCCAGGAATCATGAGAGAGAAGCCAAGAAAATCCCCCTGCAAATGAAGATTTCTGCTGGTGAAGGAACAGCAGGGAGGAGCGGGAGCAGTGTCTGCTCCCTGCTGTTCACATACCCGGCCGTACAAGCAGTTGCAAGTGCTGCAACTGCTTTGAGGCTTTAATGCAGGAGAGATGATGAAAAGGTACCAATGCAGATAGATCTGCTGACTTGGTCAGAGGGAACTGGAGAGAAGAACATAAATTATTATGGCAAGAAAGGTATTAAAAGAAAATACAGTGGCAAGAGTCCATCTAGAAGTTCAGAGGCCAACAACTAAGTGAGACAGAGCTTGGAGTATAAGAAACAAATAGCCAGTGCTAGGAAGAAATCAGTTTTAAGAACATGAGAAGCAGAAGGCCATGGAAGAGAGATCCCATCAGAGGGAGCATAGTGAGAGGAGGAGAAAGAAAAGATAGCAAAGGGACAAATTATGCTCATGCATGAAAATACCTGAGTTAGACTATTTTTGCTTGTCACTGTGTTCCCTCTCTCCCTCCTCTCTTAGGAAAATAGGGTTATAACAAAGCCTAAACTTTATGAAAAGTCTTCCAATTCTCCACTGCTTACTTTTTGTTGTAAAGAAAATGTTTTCCTTTTTGGCTGTGAGAAAAAGTCTAACCTCTTTCTTGTTAAGTAAAACATTTTTTCAGAAGGATGTGATGGAAAACAAACAAAGCTGAAGCTGCTGGAGAGGGGTGGAAGCAGGTTTCTACCCAGCAACATCTTCCCCATGACCTGAATCTCTCAGGCTGACTGCTCAATATGTCCAGCAGAAAGTGCAAATACAGCCCTGAGCAATCTGTTTTCAGCCACTTTCACAGCTGAGGTCAATAAAGAAAAAAATCTAGTTACTGCAGGCAGGAAAGCTGGGCAGGAGGAAGTTGTTAACATACTCTCCAAGTTGTAAGCACACAGCGAATCCCGCTGCAGTCAATGACACAAGTGACATATGGAAACCTCTCCCATGCCTAAGCATCCCACTGAGTGCTTGTCCTTGGGATGGGGGCAAGGAGAAGATGCGCTCAGTCTAAACAGGCTCACTGCACTTTGGGAAGAGTCAAGATGGGGAGGTCAGAGTCCCCATGTTCATCCCAGGACAGCTGAACAGCATTGGGCTATGGCTTGGTTTGGTTTCCATCTTCAATTCCTCAACCAAAAAAATACCGTTTTCCTTCGCAAAAGGCCCAGCACAGCCCCCAGGGACAAGAGGGAAGCTACCACCCCTAATGTGTTGCCTGCTCTGCTAGAGACTCCTTGGTGAAGCAGAAGCTGTTCTATCAGGTCACAGCCACTGCTGTGAAGGGGCTAATGCAGGAAAGTAAATCCTGCCTTCATTCACATGGGTAATTGAGGGGAAAAGACACATGGAAAGAACCTGACAGTACAAGTGGAAGGATTATCATCAAGCACAGGTTTCAAGAAGCTTCAGTGTATCAGCTTTAAGTCCAGAGGGGGCTGGCTTTGGTGTGTTAAAGTGCTCTTTTTTTGTTCTTCCTTTGTTTAGTATAAAATGAGTTCTAAATAAATCAGCAATGTACAGGATGCGTGTGAATCAAGCAACAGAGCCTGTTCCACAAAGGCGCTGAATGGCTCCATCTCCTCAGGGATACAGTAAACAAGCTGCTTCGCCAGCCTGCTCAATCAAGTTAATTTCTCTGCCCTTTTATTACGCCGAGCAGCCCCTATGCTCATTTGTGGTATCATACAACAAGGGCTATACACAATAATCTGGGCTGAGAGAATACTCTATATCCCTACCCTGGAACTAGGCAGCTTTATGCAGCAATATGGGACAGACCTCAGGATACGACCCGCAGTAAAGCGGAGTCCCCACTCCATGAGTCATATCCACAGTCTAGCATCTGCGGTGCACCAAAATATTCACGAGAGAGCTATAAAATATGGATATAATTCTCCTAATGTCTCCAGCATTTAAAGGCTGATTAGTGTTGCTTCTAATATAGCTGGGACAGGGACTAAAATGGCACGAGACATCTGGCCCAGAATTTAAGTGCAGGTGTCAAAGGAGATGCTGCTAGCACACAGGCAGACTCCATCCTCCTCCTCTTGGCTTTGACCTTAAGCCATCAGTAGACCTGGGGACAGGACATACACCTGTGACATGAATCCTGCCCTTGCAGGTCAGCTGCTGCCTCCTCCCATGCTTGACACACAAAGTCCTGCTGAGACTATTTTGCACAAGTGCAAGTTGCATGGCCAGAAATTTGAGCAGCTCCTACAAAGCCAGGCAGGCAAGACCCTCTATCATCCTTGTACATGGAGAACAGCCACAGAAGAAAAGGTGCAGCACTGCCTATCTGACCACGTGACCATGTTAGGTTAAGTCACACCTTGCACACTTAGGAACAAGCGAATCTTTCCAAGCACCAGATCTATGCCTCTGAATGCACAAAATGGCCATAGTTACAGATGGATTTGGTTCTTTTCCTCTTCAGAGGAGCCTAGAAAGGTAGGCAGACAGCACAACACAAAGAGCAAGAAGTACAACCAAGGCCATTTGTGGAAACCATTGCAGAGCCACAGAGATCAACTCCACCAGCTACAACATAGAGAAATAAGAAAACTTCCCAGCACAGCACAGCTGATACTTGAAATCAACTGACATAATGTCCAGACAAATTGCTTATCTAGGTTGCAAGCCCTGGAATGAAAACATGTGAGCCAGCATGCTTGTGGACAGAAAAAGGCCAGATCTGCCTCTTCCAAGAGGTCTCTGGAATAAGGGTATGGTGGCAGCAGCAGCTGCATTACAAAGTGAACAGCATTTGCCCTGCAGCAAACAACTTAATACCCCCTCTCCAGAACTACAGACTTACCTCTGTAAGGGGTGGGGTAGGGGGAGAAGGTGTCTTTCTCTTAGAAATGTGTGCAATTGAGGCTGGCAGCCATCCCACACCACACCTGCCTAAACATACATCTGCTCTGCATCAGAGCAGCACAGAGCTCCAATGGGTGGATTAGGTGGATTTGGTTTGCAACTCAGTGACTTCCTGGAGAGGATTTCCCCTTGGGAAGTCTGCTCCTACTCCCCTCCCACCCCTACCACCCCTTCATTGAAAAGCCAAGGCCATGGAGCTTGGATGGATGCATCTCTTGGGGTAGCATTCATGGAACAACAGAATGCAAGCATTAAGGATGAGAAGCCCATGGTCAAGGTTTCTGACCAACTTTTTTTTTTTACCAAATCCAAGGGTCAGCTGCTAATGCAGAGAATTTGAGTTCTTGTAAAGTTAATCCCTCAGTTGAGGTTGAACACAGAAGAAAAGTAACCAAATTTTCAGAGTGGGGAAAGAAAATCTTTCCCATGGCCCTAATTGGGCCATATCATGATCCCGCTGGTGAGTATAGCCTGCTCTGTTCTGATCACCACCAACAAGGACTCAGTCTGCCTGCTCACCTAAAGTCATTCCCACCATCCCCATGCTCTGCCACAACCAAGCCTCAAGCAATCAGGAGGTAGAGCGATGTAAGCACTTCCCAGTCCAGTGGGATCCTTCTTTGCATCTTGTTGCTAGCTGACAAAGCTAACACAAGCCACTCTCTAGCACAAATGCCCAGCCTGTGATCACATAAAGCTGCTACGTTTTGGAAACGTTACTGAAAGCTCTACTATGGGTACAGACAAATTGCTTGCCACTCAGGAAGGCAGGTCAGGAAACTCATGGATATAGGGGGATTAAAGCAAGGAGTGCAAAGATCACCTACAGTCAGAGAAGATACTATTTCCTCAGGCTTTTCTCCCTGGTATCCGTGATAGGACCCACAGAAATAGTTCAAAGCTGTGCCAGGGGAGCTTTAAACTGGACATTAGGATGTGGTTCTTTACCAAGAGGATGGTCAAACACTGAAACAGGCTCCCTAGAGAGGTGCACAATGTCCCAAGCTTGTCAGTGTTCAACAGGCATTTGGACCTTAATATCGTGCTTCAACTGTTTTTATAGTGACTCCATTTTATTATTCTATAATTATTTTATCCTATGCAGCCACTACCACTGTTCCAGAGTAATGGGCATTACCAGAGACTTTAGTACAAACCTAGAAGAGGAACAGTCACTGAGATCAGCCAAGAAAAAACCACAACTTTCCAGGTTTGCTTTAGTCTGAGAAGCACCCAAGGTCTCAGCACCCATATGGACCTTGCAGGGGAGTGTGCAGACAGGAGAGATGATCCTCATCACTCTATGTACACCAGGAGCTTGGGGTTTTGAACAGTGCCTGGGTTTAGCTTGGCAAAGCTGCTACAAGACTGAAAATCAAGCTAAAACCATGGGCCACAGATCAAGCCCTGCAGGTAAGTCATGGATAAAAACATCCAGAGATACCATCCCGTGAACTCCCATGGAAGTCTATCCCATGGTGTACACTATCATTTAAGGTGAACATACTCCAATTCATCAAGGTACAGCTGTGTGAAAACCAATTACCAAAAGACCCAAGGAACAAACACAGTGAAAAGACATATATTTTCTAACCTATACTTTGGATTATATCTGACTCTATAAGGTATTTCTATACCTTGCTCAGTTCTATTATGAAAGGTTTCTACTGAGAGGCTTTAAGCAGGATTTTTGCACTGGGTTGACAGCCATAGAGAGAAATTCTCTGTGTACAAGAAGAGCAAAGCAAGCCCACTGCCAGCCTAACACACATTATCTTAGTCTCATTGTAGAGCTCTGGGTCTCAGAAGAAAATGATTGGTACCCTGTCAGACCTTGGGATCTCAGCTGAGACCACTACAGAGTAAATATGACAAATGTTAAGCACCAATTCTCTTATGCTACCTGCTCTGCTCTGTCCACTACAGGTGAGCAGTGTCCTCTCTTGTCACATGTTCTTCCATCACTTCTCCATCTCTTTTGTTCAAATCTAAGCTACAGCTTCAGTTTTCTGCCTTCTGCAGCTCAAAGATTTGGCTCTTGACCCTTCAACTTGCATCTCTAAACTACAGGCGCATCCTGTCCTGATCTCAGCCTCTCAAACCATTTGGGAATTAGTCTTGCATCATTTGCTTTCCAGAACCTATCTTTGAGCTATTTCCTTGGATTTGCTCTTCTAGGAATCAAATTCCCTCTTCTCTTTCTTACTCCTTCTCTTAACGTTATTCCAGGCTGCTTTGGAGACTGTGGCCACCCCTTCTGCTCTGCTGTCACAGCATCCTCAAATCCCAGCCATCAGAGCCCCTTTCTGCCACCCAGGTCTGGCACCCTGTGAAGCCAGGGCAGCTATAAAACTGATTTCTGCAGTACCTGCCTGCAAAACAGTGAGTCACATTTACCCATCTTGCTCTAAGCACCTGGCCAAAGGTTTCCTATACATAACTGATGGAGATAGGCAACACCTACTTACAACCCAGCCCCCTCAGAATTAAATCACTATGGCTGCAAGATCCCAAAGCAATTGCCTCCTCATTTGCGCTGCTGCAAGGAAGCCAGGAGATTGAGTTTGCATAAACCACCAGGAAGCAGAACCCATATGTGCTTAAGTCCCAGAGGACCTGACCTGCCATTTCTCCATAAAGTCAACACTTTGTTCCTAGCTATAACCGGTTTTACTTTCAGCTCAAGGTTCAATCCACACCATGATGACCAAGGCGACCACTACCACGGCCACGTTGCAGCCAACTAAAATGAAATAAACCTAGCAGATCACTAATATGGACACAGGGCTAGAATGAATAACTCCGTAAGATTGAGGCAGGCTCTCCTCCACCCCCAAACTGCTAAATCCTAAATCTTCCCCTATCTGCCATGTCCATCATGCAGACTGTGGGCTTCAGCAGCTAGAGATCTGTTTCCCATAAATTTTCTGCACAGCACCTACAACACTTGTAGTCTCTCTAAAATAATGATTGGAGGGTGGATAGAGGAGAACAAACAGTTCAGATGAACAGTTTATCTGATGAATTTAGCCTCTTTGCCTGTTCCTGCAATATCAGGTGGACAAATCCAATTTCCTCAAATGCATTTGTTGTTTGAGTTTATTTGACAAATACTTCCCCCAACAATTGCCTCTACATTCACTTAGCAAATATTTAAAATATGAACTGTGCTGTTTAGTGAATCCCCTGGCACTGCACTAGTCCCTAGTGGAGCGGGAAAGTTAGTTTTTCTCCCAATATTGGTTATTTCTGCATTTAAAATTAAATTTTTACCAGTTCTCATTCTTTTGCTGATAACACTAGATGATTTGGTGGTACTTATTAGGAAAGGAGCTGGTCAGTTGTCTTCTGATGAAATCAAATTTTCTTGGGAAGCAATAACCCATTGAAGCAGACACATTTCATCAGAAACACCCCACAGACCTGCAGCAGCTGAAGCAAGGCTGCCTGTGCAAATTCAGCTCTCAAATCCCTACTGGTTGTTTTCCCAGGCTATTGCTGTGCATATGTCAGTCACCTGACAGCTCCACATCTCCAGCCACAAGCTGGGCAATTTAGACCTGGATGACCTTCTTTGAGTTAGGAAAGTCCTATGACAAGCATGAGTCAGAAGAATATAAGGGGTCCAAAATAATGGTGTACTGGGCATTTTTTGCCCCATGAGGAGGCTAAGGGAGCCAGGCATAGGAGGATCAAATACAGTTCCCAGTACCTGTGTGGTACTGGAGTTATCAAGGAGATAGAGTCAGGGGTTTATCAGGAAGATGAAGACCATAGAATCATAGAATGGTTTGGGTTGGAAGGGACCTTAAAGACCATCTAGTTCAGACCCCTCTTCCATGGGCAGGGATATCTTCCACTAAAACAGGTTGCTCAAGGCCCCGTTCAACCTGGCCTTGAACACTTCCAGGCAGGGGCATCCACAACTTCCCTGGGCCACCATTTACAATGTCTCACCACCCTCACTGTAAAGAATTTCCTCCTAATATCTAATATAAATCAACCCTCTTATAGCTTGAAGCCATTTCCCCTCATCCTATCACTACAAACTCCAGTAAAAAGCCCTTTCCCAGCTTTCTTGTAGGCCCCCTTNAAGGGGTCCAAAATAATGGTGTACTGGGCATTTTTTGCCCCATGAGGAGGCTAAGGGAGCCAGGCATAGGAGGATCAAATACAGTTCCCAGTACCTGTGTGGTACTGGAGTTATCAAGGAGATAGAGTCAGGGGTTTATCAGGAAGATGAAGACCATAGAATCATAGAATGGTTTGGGTTGGAAGGGACCTTAAAGACCATCTAGTTCAGACCCCTCTTCCATGGGCAGGGATATCTTCCACTAAAACAGGTTGCTCAAGGCCCCGTTCAACCTGGCCTTGAACACTTCCAGGCAGGGGCATCCACAACTTCCCTGGGCCACCATTTCCAATGTCTCACCACCCTCACTGTAAAGAATTTCCTCCTAATATCTGATATAAATCAACCCTCTTATAGCTTGAAGCCATTTCCCCTCATCCTATCACTACAAACTCCAGTAAAAAGCCCTTTCCCAGCTTTCTTGTAGGCCCCCTTCAGGTACTGGAAGGCTGCTTACAGGAAAGCTGGAGAAACAACAGGCATAAACTGAAACAATCAGATATAAACAACTGGATATAACAACAGTCCTCATGAGGACAATCAAACGCTGGTACAGATTGCCTGGCAAGGCTGTACAGTCTCCATCCTTGGACAATTTAAAACTCTGGTCTGGTCTCAAAAGTAACTCTGCTTTGAGCAAGATGTTGGACTAAAGACTTTTCAAGTCCCTTTCCACCCAAATTATTACGACCCTAGGAAACCCTTTGCCAGTATAGATGAGGTTAACAAAAATGGTGGTTACATGGAGTGGGAGCAGAATCTGACGGGAATAACATCATAACTTGGCTATGGTTTTTTTCCTAGAATTTCCTGCATATAGTAAATTAGGTGGGGAGAGGGGGGAGAGGAACACCAAAAAACACACCAAAACACCTCACAACACAAAAAAACCCCCAACACACCAAAAAACCCGCACCAAAACAAAAAAAACACCACACAAAAAAACCCCAAACAAAAAACCCCACAAAAACAAACAAACAAAAAACAACCAAAAACCAAAAACACACACACAAAAAAAAACCCCACAAAAAAAACAACCAACCAAACAAAAAACCCAAATCCTAAAAAAAACACCCCACTACCAAAACATTACTTTTGGCCCAAACTGGACCAAACTCAACATTGAAAGAAATGCTAAAGGACAAACATCTGCGTTTCAGCAAACTCAGCTAGAAAGATGCATAATTTCATACCTAGGGAAAAATCCATGTCTGGGCCCCATGATTACAAAGGAAAACTGAAGAGTCTTAAGAGTTCAACCAGAACCAGAAGGCAAATAAAAAGAAATCACAATTCATTATTCATCAAAATCTTCTCCAATCTGTTTTAAGACCATGTCAGGATATTTTAGCGCTCCAGGTATCAATAGTGGTAAAAAAACCCTGCAAATGTGACTTTGAAATTTGCTTTTCATGACTTTATTTTTTTTTCTGCCAGTAAAAATCTCATTGCTTGAACGTTCTTGGAAAGGTACCAGGGAAAGGTTGGGAATATCGCCCAAGTAAATTCACTTAAGAATTCAAACAAACATCAGGACACAATTTTCCTTTTGTCACCCAGCTCTGGAGAAAAGCTGAGCAGTTAGGAAGAAGGCAGTAAAAGAACAAATGCATAACTAAACCTGGTTTTAGGCTGAAGAACAACAGGCAACCTATTCCTGGAAACAGCCTTTCCCACTCTTTCGTCAACCAAGAGGCTTTGAATGCAACATTGAGTTGGACAGCATCTCTTCATATCCCCATTATTTATTTTGTGACTTGAGGGGATGCAGCCAGGACAACCCATCCTTCTAAGCTGCATACCAACACAGCAGAGGGAGAAATTTCACATTCTCACTCCACAAACTCCCACCCGCTGCCAAGATCAGCAAACGACACACGAGCACACCAGGGAGGCAGACAAAAAGAATAAAACAGCCTGAGACACAGTGAATTGCTTCACTGATCACAAGAACACATTTTTTCATTAAAAAAAATAAAATAAAATCCTCTGGCGGAGATTTGTTTTGTGTTATTTTTTTAAACTTCAGCCCAATTGTGTCAAATGTTCACCAGGCTGGGTAAGGAGAGATATCATGGCTGGGGTATTAACTCATAGCTCCGTGGCCAGGACTCACTTTAGGATACAGGGTCAAATCCCTTCCCTGACTCAAGGGGAGGTAAAACACCAGCAATCATGCTTCAAGAATTTTTCTAAGCTGCGTTGTCCAGAAGCTTTACTACAGAAAGTAGGGTTATCAGTGAGGCGTGGACCAGCACCATGCCTCCAGCAAGCATACAGATCTTCAGCTGACAACGCCTCACTTCCAGAGAGAAGCTCATTTCAAAACACCTCCCACCAGCCTATCTCTGAGTCTCACCAAATTAAAAGAAATGGGACCTATTAGCTCTGAGAAGAGATTTTTCCAAACCACGGTCCCTGGGAAAGGTAGTTTCTGTTAGGTGCCTCAGAAAAGCCATGTTTTGTTCAAAGGGGCTGCAATTGCTCCTGGATGTCCTCTAATCCCTGGCTTCATCTCTAACTCACCCTGCTCTGCAGAATACTCCTTAATGGACTGGCTCACTCCAGCTACATGCTTTATATCTCTTTAGCTCCATGAGCAGATGGAGTCAAGGGACAGCAGGATTTATATTTCTTGCTTGAGTTGCAGCTTGGCTAGGTGGAAATAAAAAATGAGAAAGAATGAGGAAATGGCATCGTAACAGCATTTACCTCATGGGCTTTGGAGCCTCTATATTCTACCTGGGTAGTGTTTGCAGTTGTCAGTATTAATCCCATGCCTTCCTCCCCAGCTGAAGAGGAGGAGGCCCAGAGAGACGGTTCTCCTCACTAGGCCACCTGATGGATGGAAGGGAGCTTCCAGAAGCATGGTGAAATACTCAGCTGGCAAAGTCTGTGCATCAGTGCTGCTTTACACCAGCAGATAATCTGGCCCTGATCATTTCCTTCAGGGCACACAAAGGAAAACCAGGAAATGCTTCTGACCTCTGAGGGCTTTAAAGGGAGAGAAAAGAAGGCAGAGGTATGAAAGTAAGCACGGAGATTGACAAAGGCTTGGGAAATAGCAGCACAATAGGTTCCTAAAGTCCTTACCTCTCTCTGCATTTCATGCAATCAGAGAGGAAAAGGAAAAGCAGGAGAGGGAAGGAATTATAATGAATGCAAAAGCTTCCCAATTAATTAATTACCACTTATTTTATGAAAAGAAGGCTAGAAATATCCACGTCTGCTCCACTTGGAAGGCAACCCTGGCGCTTGCTCTGAACATACCCCCTCCTTACCCCGCCAGCACGGGGATAATTAATCCATTACGGGACAGATCATGCCGTGCTGCTATAAAAAAAAAAAAGAGATCTATTTCTCCTTTGCTTTACCCCTCCTCCCCAAAGAGACATCTGAAACATATCATGTAATAAATGTTTCTTGGATGGAAGGAGAGGTATTGTTCTTTTGCTGTGGAAACAATCCTGACGGTGGGGCCAGCCAGGAGGGAGCAGGGCCAGATACTTCATTCGGCGGCTCTTGTGATATCCTGTATGGCAGGGCAGCCTCTGAAGGACACATTTCATAATGTTCCCTCTGAAAAGCAGTGCTCAGAAGAGGGCAGGGTGAACTGGCTCTAACTGAAGGAGGCGAGCTCAGACTGCTCCCTGGGATGTCTTGAGGGTGGGAGGTGGGCTTTCCCCTGCCAAGGCACCCACAGTGCTACCCAGCAAGCAATGGCAGGTGGCCCAGAGTCCATTTAACACACCCAGTAGAGGAGCATTTCCAGCCAAGCCTCTCCAACTCTGCATTTGGGCCAGTGCAAACAGCACAGCCCTCCCCCATCACACCCTGCCAGTGCATGGCTGGGGTTGAGAGCAGCTGCCTTGCACAACTCTAGGCAAAGATCAGCCTTTCTACAGGCACCTCTCCTTCAGTTCAACACTTCTTGCAAATTCAAAGGATCTAGAAATGAGCTGCAATGGTCTCAGTTCCCAGCTATAATAAACCTGATCACCCTCCAGCAAATATCATGATTTTTTTCCTATTCCTGGCCAGACGTAATCACTATCTGGGGTGAAATATTTCACTCTTACACACCTTTTTCACTCCCCCATCTGCTACAGTGCCACACAGGCAGAAAGGCAGTAATTCTCTTTAGTTGTCCTCAAACTACACACAGCCCAAAGCCTGCTTCATCAGGGTAAGGATTTGTACATCCTCTCTAATTAAAAAAACTTGCATACCATGCTCTTCATGCCCCTTTGCTAGTATTTATGTGGAGCACAACAAGCTATTACATTAAAGGTTTCTCAGGGAGGATGGGGTAGGTTGCCTGTTGCCTACCCGAGGCCCTTTGCTCTTTGATGGCACAGCACCCTCAAAGATTGGAAATTGCATGAGATCAGAGTTATCCAGCACTGATATCACCCCTGATCCCAGCATTCCATTTGCATCGGTTTATCAGAAACATTTCTCCTTTCTGCTCACATCCAAATATTCTTGGCATAGAGGAGCTGCTGACATTTATTCCTGAATTGCCACATTGCAGGAGTTTTGGCTAGGACTAGAGTTACATAGGAAGAGTGAAGGGACCTTGTTACTTGGTGAAGGTATGTCTTCTACAGTCTATCAGTCTAGATTAGACTTGGGTCACTTCCCCTATTCATTTCCCCAGATGATTTTTTTTTTTTTTAAGGGCTCTTTCAAAGAAACTCTTGAGCTCGGTAGAATGTTCTTGATTGCAACCAGAACTGGCTAAAAAACGCTGAACTAATTGAAAGAAATTTTCTTTTTCATTCCTTCCTCAAAACATTTCCAGGGCTTTTGGTCAGTACTTGGAACTGCGAAACCTCTCCCCTGCCCCCCCAAGCTCCACTGTACAACAGCAAAAGCTTTTTCCATAACGTCAGCAGCATTTTGAAAGCCTATGAGCTGATCTCATGGCTGCAAAATGATTTCTCTGTCTGTCAAGGACAGAGGGATGTCACACCTCTTTGTTTTCACCAAGACATCTCTCACACTAACATCCAGGTCATGGAGTGCAGTCTCCCTACCTTTCCACCAGCGCATTCTCTGAGCAGATCCCAAAGCTCTCTAAGAGCCATTAGCATCATTAATCCTATCTCCCGCGTGGGACAACTGAGGCACGGGCTGGCAGTGTCACCCACAGCAGCAGAGATCTGCCACCTCCCGAGTCCCCACGCGGAGCTCCATGCACTAAACCATGACACAGTGTCCCACCACCTGCTACACACAAACCCCCACACGGCCGGCATGTGCCAGCCAGCCCCCACCCCAAAGCCACTGCAGAGCCTGAGGAGACCCGCTGTTCCTCCACCCCATCAGCTCCTCCTGAGGCTCTCACTGGTTGATTCCTTCTCACCAGTATCTTTCTCTGTGGCTCCCAGGAAGATGACATATTTCATCTCAAACAAGAAACAAAACAAACAACCACCCACTCAAGATGCCCAGGCTCTCTGGCAGAGGGGAGAGGTTTCTGCATTGCTCATTTTCTTCCCTGTCGAACTAACGTAAGCTAAGCAATCTCCTTTCTTCCCTATGCATTTCTCCTCCAGGCAGACACACCCCCCCGCTCCCCCGTCCTTCTTTCTTTTCCATTTCAACTACCTCAAGCAGAAGGCCCTTCGAGGCACTAGTGACTTCAAAGACACTAGGTCCAATGTGCAGTAAGTGATAAAAACCCACACAGCATGTGTTGGGCAAATTAATATCCCCTCCAGAGCCACCAGCTCCTCAGTCCCAGCAGCACTATAATGAGATGTTGTATTGAAAGGGAGGGGGGACTCAATGCAGAAGGGGAGATGTATTTAATGTATGCAAATTGACTAGCATGCAAATTGCCGCTAAGTTAAAAATAACACTTTGCATGAGGAGTCTGTCTTTTAAAACATTTGTTTATTCATTAGGGTAATATCTATTTATCAGTTTCCTCATTTCCTTCCACATCAAGTGCTCACTTTCAGGGAAGTTCGTCCTTTTCACAACTGGGGGGATAACTGCAATTTCCCACTGATCTTGACCACCACACAACACCACTAGTTTCCTCCTCTTCCCTTTCCTTCCTTCCTCCTTATAGACTGCAGGGATTAAAGTCACCTTTCCTCACAGGGGAGATGCCAGAGAAAAGTGATGAAGGACTTCAAGGACAAAAGCCATCCCAGCCACCCAGACTGGCTCCCACAAACCAGAGCCTTGCCCAGGGCTGCATCAGAGGATCTGTCCAGGCTGGGCTTGGCTTGGGGTGGCCAAATTTAATCGAAGGCACAATGCCAGCCTCAGCTTCTGAGAAATCACAGTATAAACTCCTCCCAGCCTGAGCTCTGCAAAGTAGCCTTTCCTCCTGAAGGCTCAGCACAATTAATTAATATTAGAGTCCTACCAGCAATGTTAAGCACTAGGATAGTTACTGACAGAGGCCAGTGCATCAGGCTGATCCTGACTGACCGATTACATGTCAAATCCACTGCTGATCAGACCTGGCATTGCAAAGGAGCAACAGGGGTTTGAATAATGTCAGATGATACGTGAAGTGAGGACGACAGCTTGCCGTTTCAACATGATGGTTGCAGATTAAGTCCTACTGCCTGGGGAGGCATTCAGGCACAAAAAGCACTTGCTTTGTCCAGCATTTTGATACTGAAACTTTGCTGCAGGTTTAGGAAGGATCTCAAGTGGGATCTAGATATAGAGTAGTTCTTTACCCAGTGTTGCTCGAGTATCATACCAGCTTGCAGTCCTTAGACATAGAACACCTTAGAAGATAAAGATCTAATCTTCAGATTCAAGTATAGAGACAGAAGGAGTCCTGGCAAGCTGCAAAGGTCTTACACACAGCTGATGGTGCAGAAGAGGGCTAGCAACCAGACAGAAGTTCTGGCCATCCCCAAACAAGAGAACAATCCAGACAAAACTCTGCTTTAGCGGTAACAAATGGGCCAGGGTCAAAGCTGCCACAGCTGAACTGTTTTCAAGTCCCACAAGAACATATGCTGGGGTTCCTTTTTTGATCCTTTATTATTACTCAGCCAAAGACTGACAAAGTTACAGTGTTAGTACAACCCTCCAGCACCTGCCAATGAGCAGGAGATTTATTGCTTCACTAGTTAACTCTGTCCCTCTTGGGAACCTTGTTGTTCTGTCCTGTGCATGGAAAGAGCTGTAGAAATCAGAGACCAAAAGCAGTCTAACTACAGGAATTAGTATTACTCATTTCATCTAGAATTCTAAACCAGCATTTAAAGAGATACACTGCCAAGAATCTGTCTTATCATTCAGGGGGCAAAGAGGGAGGCCATGTTGAGATCCTGGAGCAGCAGGGATGGGTTCCCCTCTCCTAGCACTGCCCACTAGGAGCAGGCTGCTCCTCTTCCGCCCTACCAAGAAACAGACCTGTGCAGGAACAGCAATGGAAATCCATCCTCTTTAAAGTGATTGGGTTAGACTGCACTAACCTCTGTGTGGACACAGTCACTCCAGATTCAAGTGGCCATTGCTCAGTTTAATGTGAGGCACTTCAGTTTGACCTAATTCGCTACCTGAGTAAATAAGCCAAACCAAATAAAGGTTAATGACTGTGAACGAGTGTCTCCCCAGAGGAGAGAGATCCACTCAGAGCTTACCTATCAAATCAACACAGATTAACAACAGCCCACTGACAGACACCATCTCTCATCCCTCTGCCTGGAACACTGGCTCAGAACAGCTACCCTATCAGAGGAGCCCACTGAGTCCTGGGCAGGAACAAGACACGAAGAGTCAAGGAGTCACCCTTAATCCAGGCAGCAGCAAAGTTCACAAGCTGGGTCAGCAAGACCACTTACCCCCACCAATGTCTTACTTCCAGGAGCTCTTACCTAAACTGAAAAGTTTAAGCCTGCCAAGAGATGGGAATGGAGCAAGACAGAAGCTGAAGTTCAACATTTGGCATGAAGATGCAAGTAGCACTACGATGATGGAGAACACCCTGCTACACCCAGTCTTTACTGGGGAAGGCTGGAAGAGACAGACTCTTCCACCCTTGCACAGACATGATGGTAAACCAACAAACTCAGCTGAGATGTAGGTGATAGTAATCAGCATTAAAACACAGGGTCATCAGGTAGCAAAATGAGATTAAACAGATTCATGGATGACAGATTTTTTAAAAAAAAAATAATTAAAAGGTGAAAACACCACAAACAACACCAAAAAAACCCCACCAGAGGCTACAGGGGCAAGGCTGAGAGATATCTTCTAATACCCCTCTTCCAGTGACTGTGGATGCTAGGCACAAGAGCAATGGACAGCAAGAGGAGCCAGACTCATGTGCCTTCTCCACAAGGCAACTGCTGATGATACCCTGGTTCAGATGAATCAGTGGTTTGGCCCAGCAAAGCATTTCTTATGACCCAAACGATCCAGTTTGCAGGCTGCTCCTCACCATGCCACCCCATCTCCAAAGCCTTTTGTCCAGCAAGCAGCCCATCCCCACTGCTGTGGCAGACAGGAGAGTCTCACCCATCTAGTCAGAAGAGGGTAGAGAATAGTACTTGAGCAACAGTGGCTGTTCTTTCAGCTTTCCCTGAGCTCACCAAGTCAGATGTTTCTTTCACACACTCCCCAGGCAATCTCCCTCTCCTTACCCGGCACTCCTTCCCTCCCCCAGTTTGTCATTTCCAGTGACATGCCCCCAGTGGGGACAGAGCTGGTGGCTATCTCTTTCTGTCACTGAGGGCTGAGGTGAATGATCCTGCCAGGTGGTGCATTTTTCAGAGGAAGAATAGCAACTGAGCATAGCATGGCCCAGAATCTCAATGAGCTGCTACCCTACTACAAGGGTTCACTAATGTTTTCTCAGTGTCAATCACACGTGAATAGATTATCCTTCCCAGTCTGAAGCATGTGGACCACCTCCCTTGCCCATTCATGAAGCCCCAGCAGCTGCTGATGAGAAAATGCAGAATGAGGAGCACACTTAGACATTGAATGGTGCTACACCTGCTCCCCTCACTGCACACTTAGGTTGGAGGTACTTTCCCAAGCGTAGGAGCTTCT
>WEIS01029928.1:254-11101 GCA_013389965.1 Todus mexicanus | reverse complement strand
CCACACCACAAATATTTTTGATGAATTCATGACCCTTTGTTTCTTTCCCTAAGCCAGCTGACATTAGGACTAAGATACCATTGCAAGAGGGCAACAGTTTGTAAAGGGCTATCAGGCATTTCCAGGAGAGACTTTAATCACAGGCCTCTGTAAATAGTTTTTATTATGCTTTGGAAATTCTCATCACACGTGATCACAACATCGACAGGTTTTTTTTTTTTAGTGAAAAGTGCTTTGCTGTCTGTTGAACCAGTGTGGAAGCTGTTAGCAAATGCAGGAAGTTACTTATCAGCCAGTCAGTACTGCCTTAAACATGAATCTACTGCTTCCCGCATTGCCTTACCGTCTATATTTATAGACTTGTATCCACCTCCTCATATCAAGTCCTTGTTCATCCCCACGCATGCACAGCAAACCGTGCACTCCTCTGGTTGTGTTTGTGAGGACAAGGTCACATGACCTCCAAGCCACTGTCAGATTACAGCACATCCTTTAACTGTCCAAAACATCACCCATTTTTTCTGCAAATCCACTTGGATTCTTCCCATCTGGCCAAATCCTCTCTTTTCCTGTTCTCCATCTTCTTTTCTGCCCATGAAGTGTGTGATCACTTCTACTTGCGAGGAAGATGATAACGAGAGGTCTGGTGGTCCTTCAGATCAAACTCATCATGTCCTTCCCTGAGAAGCAAACAGAAAGTGCAGTCAATTAAATACACAGGCACGGAACTCACCCTTAGGCCACTGCACCAGGTATCTCCCAGCAGCCCTTAACTAGAAACTTGTCCCGAGAGTTACCTGTGAGGACCCAACTGGCAGCCACATGGACTGACTACTTCAGGTATTTGCTTGTAACAGAAACCTCTGAGGTGTTCTGTGGAATGGTCTGCTCATCTTTGCCTGCTGGAATGGGAAATGACGCTAGGTCTCCCTGTCTCTTCTCCTCTTTGAGGGACTCATGTAACTGATGGCTCATTTTCAGCACCACGTCTGATTCCCAGGTACATTAGCAACTCCTATGACAACAGTCAGAATGACAGTCTGCTCCACACAACTCTGAGTAAGAACTGTAGGGGCTAAAATGCCACAAAGGGCATTGGCAGCTGTCTTACACTCAGAAGCAGGTGGTCTTGATTAAGACACAAGCTTGCATCTGCAGCACGCAACTGACACACTCACTCACCTGGCCAGACTGCTGATTCTGCTTTTACTGATGTTGGCTGTCTGATATTTTCATTTGTTTGCTTTGTTTTTAATCTTCTAACATTGCCAGTCATGTGTTCTCTTACCATTTTCATATGTTCTCCCCTACTCCATTTCCATCTCTAAAAAAATATTTGCAGGAAATGAGGGAATATACACAAAAGCATCTCTTACTATTTCAACCAGATTCTTAGCATTCTGTTGTCTAAATGACGTCCAGTGCTAATCTGAGAACCCAATACTCCTGAGGCATGAAAAAGAGAAGCCACACAAGTTGTGAGAAATAGCTTCATATTTAAAGGAATTAACCCTCCAAATCTGAGACACGCAACTTTTTTTGTTCAAAAATCAAGCTACAGATTTTAAGAATCAAGACTATAGCGGCTGCAAAGCCTAACTGAAGAAAAAACCCATTTGCTCATATATATTTCAACAAAGATTTTTTTATATGGACTGCTGAGTCTCAACCCAAGAAAACCCTCAGGAATTTATACTATTTGATCTCCCCTCATATGGGAATCCAGCCCAGATCATCCATCAATGTCACTAACAAGCCTTAGGAGTCACTGAACAATGGTGTTGCTGATCCCATCCCACACAACGCAGCTGCTCCAGAGAATGCTCAGACAATGTGCTCAAAACATGCACTGGAGCAGCATAGACAGAGCATTTCTGCCCAGGACCAGTTTAGTCCCTCAGGTCTGGGGTAACTAATTATCACAGTAACTAGCATTCAGCTCAGATCTGGGTTCCTCATACCTTCCTTCACACTGCCTGCTTCTCTGCTCGGTGGGAAGAACAAAAAAAAAGCAGCTAAGCTTACCTGTCACCTGCCTCTGTGAGACTTACCGAAAACAGCGCTGGCAGTAGAGGTCCCCATCACAGCCATGGCAGCGCAAAGTGGCATCTTCGTTGCAGATACAGCACCAGGGTAACTCATCCTCATCACTGTCATCTGCCCTGGCAAGAGCTGTGGTGGCTTGAGTCTGCCTCTAATTCACAAAGAAAAGAAACACAGAATTCCAACCCCTGAGGAGACAATACAGGACTTTCATTGTATTGTATAATGGCCACAATGACATAAAGCTATCTATTGTCTCCTCCTGCTTTACAGAGAACTCTTGTGGAACTGAACAGCCGTACACACACTGGGGCACACGGCCTGGACACTGGCAAAAGCAGCAATAAGATGTCGCTATCTCTCACATCAGTAATCCCAGAAGTGCAAGATGGCATACCTATGAGATGGATGTTTTCAACAATGCTTACAATTAAATAATTTCTTCCACTGACGACAGGCCTGTCAGGTGTCTGTGAGTCACAAGTCCATTTAATTCTCGTAATACAGACCAGAGAAGGTGTATGTATTTCCATAATAGGCTGGAATCCATTCTGAGCATTGGGTATCTTGTTACTAATCCCTTCCTCTGATGTTACATGAGAACACAGACGGTTGATTACTATCTGGAGGTTCTCTTCCGCACATGCTGAAAGCACTGGTAAACCTCCCACTCACCCTGGTTTAGGCTGTGTGGTACTAGACTGTGGCTACCTTGGTCTAACCATATTGGCAAAGTTAAAAACCCCATTCTCTAATATCCATCTTGCAGGGTCTATGCTAACTTCTCTGGGTGTAGAGGACGTCATTCCATTCATCAGAAAGGCAGCCTGAAAGGAGTTGTATTCCAGGGAGCAATTCCTTTTAAAAGTACAAGGATGAGTCACAGCTGTTCTCAGGGCCTGGCAGCCTTGCAGAAGCCACTCAGCTTGTCTGCTCTGGAGAAGCTGGTTGATCAGGGTTTCTTTTTCCTGCATCAAGCCTAGGATACAGCAAACTTTTGGTGCAGAACTGTACTCTCCTGAGACACTGGAACATGTTATTACAAGAGATCCTGAGCAGCTCACTGACCTTTTGCTTTGCTTTCTTATGCAGGTTCTGTTGTGAGGGTCCTGGTTGAGTGGTCTGATCTGGAGGAATGTTGAATCCACTTGCTTCATCCAGGGCTGCTTCTTCTGTGAGCTGTAACAACACAGAGCAAGAAGCCTCTTGTTTCAAACACAGCTGAAAGCCTCATTCTAGGCTCACAACCTCTTGCCCTTCTCCTTGCTCTCATGCAGTAACAGGAGATAAGTCTGAATACATCTGGTGTTCTCCAGACAGATGTGAGCTTGCTCTGTCTGCACTCTGAACACTCTGCATACATTGTGAACAGTCAGTGTGAGCAGCTGCTGCCTTCAGCTAACACACTCTGCTTTGCAGTGCAGCTACCAGCAGACCCTCAACATCACACTAATCACATGTGTGTGGTCTGCAACCTAGCAAACGCTGAAGCACAGAAAGCTCATTGTCTGCCTGCAAGACAATTCATAGACGTGCTAGAGAGAAATGGAGGCGTAAGCTGTGCTAAACAGCAGAAATCTCACCATCCATTTTCTAGCTGGGTGGTGGAAAAGATGAAACAAGTAGTGAAGAAGTACCAGCAGAGTGGGGTTTGAGTGCTGATACACACAAGAGACACTACGTGTGAATGAGAAAGACAAAGTGACAGAATTAGAAATAATGTCAATCGCCTGTAGTTGAATGACCCAAGGGAGCTAGTATTGGAAAGGCACTAGGAGCAGAAGGAATCAAAGTCTGCCCAGGAACAGAAACACACCCTTGCCATGCTCACCAGGTAACACACACACACTGGGAATAATTGAGAGAAAGATAAACAAGGCCACGGCTACCACTTCTGACCTGTTTTAGCACTCTGCGAATGGCTTCCTCCTCAGCCACTTCCTCGTCACTGTCAGGGAGTTTATAGGTTTCCAGTGTAACTGCAGGAGTAAGAGACAGGAGAGTGTAACCCACACCTGCCTCAAACCTTCTGCCCACTGGTATGCCAGAGACAATCCTTTGTGGTGTGAGCTGTTTTTGGCATTCTGGCTCTGGCACGGACTGATCCTTTCCAGATGGGGACTCCTCAAAATGGCTATTACTGTTTATTTTTAATACTGGAAGAGGGAAGGAAAAAATTCCCAACAAAACCAGAGATTTGCTTTTAAAAGCTTTGTTAACCTCACCAGAGCATGCTAGAATTATCTCAAACAAGTGTGCAAGACAAAACAGTCTGACCTCACAGCTCCAGCCTTTAGTCTCAGCTAAGATCTTTCCTACTGATTTCAGGATGAACCAACCTATACAACTTTGCAGACAGAACCAAATCTCAGTGTGTTTCTTGCAGAATTAGAGGAATTAAATGGACAAACACCTCTTGGAAAAGAAATGACTCTGTTACAGGAACTTAGGTGCTCTCTTGGCACTATATTCTTGCCTGCTACCCACCTTTCTCTGGGTCCTCGCCTCTCAGCACTGCCAGTCTCTTGGCAACTTGTAGGATCTTTTCCTGCCTAGTATTCTCTTCCCGCAGCTCAGCAGCAGCTTCTGCCAGAAGTTTATTCTTCTCTTCCTCTAGCTGTTTTGGGTCTAGATTTGCAGGGCAAGCACAATCTTCACTTTCCCGATTGAGATCATTCAAACTTTGGCTACTGACAGCTGCAAACAGACAACACAGAACACGCTGGTGACTCAGCAGCAATGTTCCTTGGGCACAGCCAACATGACCAAAGCAATGGTATGAGAGCAGCTGCTTCTTTCCACTAATCTGTGTTATAATGGGAGAATGCACACTGTACACGAAGAGAAGGTGAGCTAGTCTGGTTTACAGCAAGATTACAGAGAAAGCACCACAGCTCAGAAGGTAATGGTATCCGAGATTCCGATGTTTTGTAACAGAGTGCAGGTGTGTTAGGAGTAGCAACAGCTCCTCCCTAGGGAAAGGTCACCTTAGAGAGATAGAGAGGAGCAATCTGAACAATACAACATCGAGAAGTAGGAACCATCTTCAGGAAAAGACAATGAAATCCAGTATGGAGATGGATGGCCACTCTTGCTCAATTTGGGAGTCATATGGGGGAGACAAGGACAAACTGAAGACACAGCTCACCTGTAAGCTGGCTAGGGAGGCACATATTCCCTTCTCACTATAGCACATATATTATTAGACAGAAACAGGTCTTTGGAAGCCAAAATAGATACCTTGAGGCTGGACTCTTGGTGTGTAATGCTCATCAATGGCAACCTCCTCAGACAGTTGAGTTAACAGGTCATCTGCCTGCTGCACCAGACTTCTGGTATCAGGAGGCTGGTATACCTATGAAACAAAGAGGGCATGGAAAAAGGCAAACAAGAGGCAAGTGGCATAATCAAAGGAAAAGTTTGGTAACCAAGATCACCCTAGATGGGAGCAGCCTAAAACATACAGTCTCTTGGGAGACTCAGCTTACAGTTCTCTGGTGTAAGACTTTCAGGGCTTCATTCTCCAAGGTGTTGAATGCACACAACCCCAAAAGCATTCACCCAAACAAAGCAAAATAGTATTGAATGTACAGGAGTACACACTGCTGGCTCCCAACCCCAGCTCTACCACTACCTCCAATGTAAACAAAGTGCCATTCTCAGCCAGCAATCCTGCTGGGGCCTATGGTATCAGCTGGGCGTGCAGCACTGCTGGAAAAGGAGCCTGAGGAAACGATTTCTCAGGGACAAGATCATTCGCATCAGCTTTGAAGGCATGTATCCAACTCATTCCTCTGCAGTCTCAGACTAACCACTCTGGTTCCATTTCTGGAATAATTAACAGGATTTTGCCCAGCTGGAATGCAGTAACAACTACATGATACAAGTAGAAGGTAGGACTGATGAGCCCCAAACTAAGACAAACAGCTCTGAAAAAACATCAGACTACTTAGGTATACAAATGGGTTGAATGGAAGACACTTTGCATCTGTTGGTAAAAAACACATGAACTACATTGGATGTAAAGGAACATACTGCATCCAGACTGGAGCAGTGAACTGGTAAAGGCTGGCGATTTGCTTCTGGAGTAATGACACAAACGGGAAACTGAGATTTCTGAAGGAAGCCACCCAGACACAGAAAAGCTGAAGAAGGAAGCATGGCTCATGTGCTGGGACACCAGGTAGTGTGGCAGCTCAGAATACATTGCTGGCTCAAGAGCTGAGGGAGCTTACCTGTCTGGGAGCCTGGAAAGGAGGATCTCTCCCCTGCAGCACAGCCAACCGGTCCTCCATTTCCTGTGTGGATGGAACAGGTCGCCGGCAGTCTTCCTTCAGGGCAGCCAGCCTAGCTTCGATCTCAGCCTGAGTAGGAATGGACTCTACAATTCAGAATAACCCAGGGGAGGAGATTACTCTGTTATTCAAAACAAGCAGCTTCCTTTTTTTTTTTTTTTTTCCTTAAAATTGTGTTTCTTTCCGGAATCAGACGCTGAGCAATTGAGCAAAAACTCCTCTCAGCCCCTGACATGAACAAGGAGTCACACCGCAGTGACTCGGAGACTACCCTAACACCAACTGCTATACTTTTCTCCTTGCTTCCTTCACAGTTTATCTCCTAGCCATAAAGCAAGTATTAGGGTAATGTCATTTGGGAATCAGCTTAGTCGAGATACTAGGGACAGGCAGAGAACTGTGTCATTTAGGCCACACAGTTCATTGCTCCCTCATCTCTTAATGTAATCCCAGATGTATCAGACTGACACCCTCCCTCGCCACATAATAGGACGAGAGGAAGTTGTGCCAGGGGAGGTTTAGGTTGGATATTAGGAAAAAATTCTTCACAGAAAGGGGTCTAAAGCATTGGAACAGGCTGCCCATGGAAGTGGTGAAGTCACCATCCCTGGAGGTATTTAAATGTGGCATTTAGGGACACGGTTTAGTGGTGGACTTGGAAATGTTAGATTTACTTGGACTTGATCATCTGAAAGGTCTTTTCCAACCTAAACGATTCTAGGCTTCTGTGATAATCAGTTAACCACTTTGCAATGTGATCGCTAAAAGGGAAAGTGCACACATCATTTTTAATATAGTTTATTCTCCCACAAGCACCACAAGGCTGTCCCAGAACCTGACAGCTGTGTTCTTTTTCTCCTCTGTAAGGAAAGGCTGGCCAGAACATAATCCCACAGAGTCCAGCACTGCTGTTGCCCAGGACAATGACCCACAAGAAACCTTCTGTAAAAGTGTTTGGCCAAAGATCCTCATTTCATCCAATTGGGCTTGACAGAGGCTTTTACCCCAAACAATGGAAAATGAGAAAGTGATTTTACAGGTAAGATATTGCCCCAAACCTGAGAAGCATTTTCAAGGGAAAACCCCAAAAAGCAAAAAGAAACTGGAACATTAATCTAAAATCATTGGAGAGTCTGGACATCGTGGCAGCAGGACGTGGATGCTCTGCCAAATTTTAACCCTTCAGTTCCCTAGAAAGGCAGGCTCTGACAGCCCAGCACTTCCCTCTCCCTCCAGATTTCATTTTTCCCAAGTAGCAGTGTTCCCAACCCAAGGTATCTCCCATATCTTCCAACACTCACTTGGTTTCCTTTCCTCCCTGAGCCTCTCCAGTCTCTCTGCAATAGCTCTATCCTCTTTTGAGAGCCCCTGGTATTTGGAGTCTGCTTGACCTGGGGTTTTTGCAGCTGCCTTCTGTTGTTCTTTCAGCTGGTTTTGCTTAGCCTCAAAAGCTGCTACACGCCTGCGACAAGGATGGAAAAAGAGACACGACAATTGAGAACAGGGGTTTAAACCCTGAGATATGAAAATATTCTCCATGAACCCAACAGCCTATTTGAAGAACACTGGTGTAGAACAGAATGGAAACCATCTCCTCCTGTGCCAGGCTTTCCCACACTGGCAGAGTGAGGTACTCCCACAGTAAGGAAAACCTTGGCTCATAGGAGCAGTGCACCTGGCACCATTTCTAAGAAGACAAGGATCACTCCACCACCAGGTTCCTGTTTCCAAGCCAACCCCAATCACTCACAGATAAACATAGGCAGGTGGTTGTTCAGGAGCCTATTCAAAAGAACAACCCCCCCCCTCAAAAAACAAACAAACAACCTAAACAACAAAACAAAAGCCCCGTTCTTAATCTAATTCTGAACAAGCAAATATCCACATCACAACCCTCACTTTTGCTCGTCTCTATAGGGGAAGAGGATTGAGGGCCCGAAAGTCTACACTGTGGCATAAACAACCGCCTGATTGGCAAGTGCAACTCACTTTTTGTAGTTTTCTGGTGGTGACCATTTTGCTGAACTGCTTTGAGATCCTTCTCTGGAAGACAAAATGATTTCTCAGAGCTCAAGGTAGTTGCAATGCTTCAATCATCTAGTCTCTCAACTCAGGAGGAATCAGTATAGGTTTCTCGACCTCTTGGTACAGCCTCTTTCATAATCTCAGGGATACAGAGAGCGATCAGCTTAAGGAAGGGATTACAGTAATATAGCTGCCTGGGACAGCAAGAGACTACATTTCCTTTGGTCCAGTTGTTTTGCCTCTCAACAAAGTGTGATTTAGTATGGTCACCAGTGATCCAAATGAGGTGGGGCTGAAATACCCTCGCCTCCCACAGCCTGCACCTCCTAGTTCAGGGAGCAGATAGAGAGTAGTTAGGTAAGACTCTCAGTGTAATTAGCTTCCATGCAGTGGAGCACTCTGAAAGGAGCTGTGGCACGCAACAAACACAGAATTATATAATGCACAAGCTAAATAAAATGTCACAAAAATTATTATATAACCACTAGTATCATAATGACATCTCCTAACACACTTACACGCTGCATACCACAAACACATCTTGTGTAGCTGTCTTCTACTTGGCCACCTGCGAGCTGAGCTGCTGAACTACGCACTTACATAAGGCAGTTCGTATAGTTTATTCATTCTTAGAAGTCACAGCTACAAACACATCCGCGCTGTGCTAAGGCCTGGACAGTAAGGAATGAATGCAACACTGTTGGACCGCTTTCCAGATCCAAAGTTTCAGTTCTGAAAGCTGTTTGCGTGAAGAACAACAATACGTGCATCTTCCAGAGCTGCAGCCGATGGGTATTATCTACGTGCTGTCCAGTCAGGGAGGATTTTCTTCTGCTGTAACTCTATAGTACTGATATTGAACAGATGAGAGAAAAAAAAAACAACGACACAAAAGAAACATGGAGAAAGGCTGCCCTGTTTTCTTAACGGCTTTGGAGTTATGAAGAGACATCAGGAAATTTTGAAACTGAAAGACTGAATACTGTATTTTCACTATTAATGGCTCACACTATTTTCACGAGCCAGTGCTTCTGAATTAAAGACCTCTGCTAATGAGAGGCTTTTCTCCTTTACACACCTTCAGAGGCAGAAAATTTCCCACTTGCTGGCAAAAATTTCTTGCTATAGAAGAGAAATGGGGAATAGAGGTAAGAGAAGTGCAAGAGAAGGAAGAAGGCATAGAAGAATTGGTTGAGAGAGGAGCTCTGGTGTACTTGTACTCTTGTGTTACTTGTTCACCTGTATAACCTGTTTTGCTACTGAATTACATTTTTTTTGTTTTCGAGAGGCAATCTATAGGTTACATTTGCAAATTGTTTTGGTTGTTTTCATAAAACAAAGTGATTTTACGCTACAAAGTTCTAAGTCATGAAGTTACACATAGAAGAGACCCCTCAACGATGGAAGATTTGTGTCACTTTGCCCACAGAGCAACAACACTTTGAACATCTTATCATCAGGCTGCTCAACTACTACACAACTGCCAGAGCTTTCAAAGAGGGGGGAGAATTCTGGGCAAAAGCACAGTGAGGCATAACCTACTCTCATCTAACTAAAATATTCACAGGCGTTCAACGTCCACTCACGAAGATTTAAACCCGGTTCTTTCAGACTACTCTGCCACAATAGAGGACAGCCTCACAAACCCCGATTCCTATATTTGGACTGCACAGCTCGTGGAGCAGCAGTTCAGCGCTGGCCTGGCTGGAAACTCCAGGGTCCAGGCAGCGTGTGGGTACAAGTACAAGGCACAGCTCTCACGTGGAAATCTGCAACGCAACCCTGGGGATGCACGAGGAAGAAGCAAAGCAGGGCGCTGCCTTTGGGTTAAGAAACACTCCTGTCTTACCCGGTTAGTTTGCCATGACACTGCTTGCACACCTTCTGCTGAGCGCTTCCACGCTGGGGAACAACAGCACTGAAGCTAAGGCAGCCTGAGCAGAACGCCCTTCCGCAGCTCCTGCATCCACACTGCAGAGGTACAAGAGAGAGGGTTAGGACAGGACAGGTCACCAAGGCACCACACACCCCACTGGCCCATGCAGGAGCGATGCCCCAGCCAAGGTGCACTGAACATTGAGGTTATGCTGATTTTTTAAAGATGCTGGTGAAGATACGGAGCCTCTCAAGAGCCTTCGAGCACCGCCACAGAACTCCTGCTGGGAAGCAGAGACACCGTGCCCTTAAAGGTTGGACTGGGGGATTTTTTAGGCCTCTCCCAACCCAGGTGATGCTGTGAAAGGGCGAGGGTGGGGAATCCTCCGGGGCAATGCCCGGGTCGGAGGGATCACACCCAATGACTTGCGGTTTTTTCCCCTCTTTTCGCAGTCATCACCCGCATCTAGAGACACGCTGAAAACAGGCTCCCCGATAGCTCGGCGAGCACAACACGGCTCCGGTGCCGCCCAGACGGGGAGCGACCCCTGGACCCGGACCCGGGCCAGGACTCCCCCGGTCCCTCGCACCGCGGAGGAGCCGCCCGCG
>WEIS01029927.1:0-19995 GCA_013389965.1 Todus mexicanus | reverse complement strand
TTTGAAAGATGTTTTAGTAATGTTTTCCTAGTTTTTGAAATCATGGTAATAATTTTTGAACATATATTTTTATTTTTTTTTAGTGCATAAGAATACAGTCCCTCTAACTTTGTGCTGTAACATCGAATATTAGCAAGTATTTGTAGACAAAGCAGGAAAAGAGGACAGGGAAATGAGACCAGGAGCAACACTGAGAAGGCTGAGGTAGAATCCAGGGAGTAGACAAGAAGAAGAAAACAAGACTGTAGCAGGGAATAGGAAGAAGATAGACAAGGAGTGTGTAGTATGTGAGTGTGCTGGGGTGGAAGGCAAGGAGAAGGCAGCTTCATGGATTTTAAATCTCTTCCCTACTTTTAACTCTGGCAGATGGATCCTGTGATGTTGAGCCAGTGGAAGTGAGCACAGCCATGCTCACCATGAGTAAAATAAACAGTACTTCAGATCTTCAATGGCAATTTTTGATATACATGTAGAACTCACCTTAGGAAGACCCTCCTTTGGAATATTTCAATCCAAATGATCTCAATAAAGGCGAAATCCACAGTCTGGAGCCTGATTTAGCTTTTGCCACTATCACAGAGATAGAGAAGATTAATTATCTAGTCAATTGTGTTTCTTATGCATACTTTTTGTATAAGCAGGTTAGGATGTTATAATGTCCCTTGAGTGTAAAGGGAGTTTTGGATGACCAGTAGCACTGGTCAAGGGAACTTGCTTTATACCTCAGCATATTTTTTCTTATATAATGGGGTTAATTATTCTAAAAGAAGTTAAACTGATATTTATATGGTACTACTTTCAAACCATACAGTCATAACCTTGGAAAAGAGTTGAAGTTTAAATGATTTGTTCTTAATTCAGTTATGTATACTGCCACTATTTCAAGTTAGTTTTATTAGATTAGAAGTTCACAAAAATACTTTCAGGGCATTTTTTCGTAACTGTCTTCATATTCTACTGAGCAGAGATTTATTGGTGGAATCACTGACATTTAGTAACAAGTACTAATTACTTTAATTAAAAAGGTAATTGTTCTTTTCAGCATACTCCTGAGTAGCAGTAAGTTTTCTGCTTGTATATATACTATGATAGTGCTTCAATCTGTTCTCCATTTGTCATGTACATCAAGCAAGATTGAGTATTGTCTGGGAATCAGTACAAGCACTGCGCACAAAATCCAGAGTACAACATGAAATTCTATTGGTGTTTTTTAGACAAATAAACTAACCTCTTCACCAAAATTTAAGTAACGTAAGTATATAACTTCTCATTTTTCTACATGAAAAGGATTTTGGAACTCCCTTGAACACTGGCAACACTGATCTGAAACTACTTACACCGATAATCCCATTAACTTTGTTAAAATTAGTAAAATCATAAATATATTTTGTTTAAGTGATTGCAGAAGTAAACTGACACAAAATATGTGTTAAGTAACAGAATGACCTTGACCTGACTGATTTAGAGCTGAACAAAAAACCCAAAGCAAAACAAACAAAAAAGCCCCAAACTCCATGAAAACAGTCTCATCTGATAGCTGAAAAAAGTATTTTTGAATATTTCATCCAAAAATTTGGATTTGCAGTATATAGTTAACTTAAAGCTGTCTGTTTAAAAACATTGCAACGTCTTTGGAGTAGCAATAAACTGGTTCCTCTGCCAAGGGCTACTAGAAAAATGGTGATCAGAACAAAATGATTAATGTAGAAAGATGTGATTTAAATCTTATTAAGCAAAGGGGAAATGTTCTATTTGTCTGTAATGTCAAGGAGTAGCTATTTCCTGAGTCTGCCTGTTAATTAGCTGTATTTACCAAGAAATCATGTATGCAGCTGAAAAAATGACCAGCTGTGATTGGTCCCCACAGCAGGGGTGCCAGGGACGATTCTTGTTAGACTGAAATGACATAAATCTGGATCCTGACCAGTTGAAACAGGCTTTCCTCTCCCAATATGTCTGTATTTCCCTGCTGAGAAGCCTTCTGCTAGAACAGGTCCTGTCTAAGTTCTCAGCATGGCTTGTCCATCAAAATCATGAATCAGCATTTTATTCTGTAACAGGTTTGCAATGAGAATTAGTTATTTAGCTTCTTCCATCTTTAATGAAGGATGATATGCATAGTCATTTAAAATAAAATTATATTCTAATTAGTTTACTTAAGGAGCTTAAAAATAAAATTCTGTGTTTCTTATAATACTTTCTCTCTTACATATGTTATGTGCCTACCTTAAAGGGAAACTTCAACCCAGGTTGTGAAAGGCAGAGGCTGTGCATATTTTATCCATAAAATGTGTTTATGTCAATACATAAGTTTTATTAAAATATCAAGAACCAAAAGTCACATAATAACCATTAAAAACATAAATTATATGCTAATTTTCACAAAAACCAAAATAAATCCAATTTGTAGCTACCTGAAGATTTGTTTCTTAGAATTTACTCCTATTTCTAGGCATCTCAATATCTGTGGCTAGATTAGTGTAATTATTTTATCAGCAGTTTCACTTATGGTCGTGCTATGCAAAATTCAAGTTGTTCTAACCCAAACCAGGCCACACAGTCTCTTAATTTCTTTCAATTTATTGAGAAAATTGAGTAAAAACATAAACTTCCATACATTGAGTTAAAGAGTATTCAAATCTCCTTTATTAGGCACCAGGAAGTTCTAATCAAATTTTGTGGGTTTTTTGTCTGTTTGTTTTGGGGTTTTTTGGTAGAACTTAATTCCTCTTCCCAAATTAGAAATAAGAAGGTTGTTACCTTCCTTCCTTTAAAATTGTTTAGATGTGATTGAAATTCCCAATGCTGTATGTGGTATTTGGACTTCATCAGACTATTTTCTTATATTCTTCCAGTTATTCTCTCCTTCAGTTGGTGCCTATTATTTCAGACACCCAGGGTTTTGTTTTGTTTTCCTCGAAATGTTTATTTTCTTTAATCCTATAGATAGTTGAAATAAACTGTCTGATCAAGAAGTTTTGTCTCATCATGCTTCTCCACTGCTAGGACAAAACATCCAATTCTATTATGTACTGTTATGTATTACGCGTAGTAGGTACTATGTCACCTGAAATCTCCGGATCTTAATAGTCCCCCAAAAGCATTTCTAATGCCACAGGAAAATCATGCGTGGAGTGGTGGCATGAACTGTGATATCCAATCTAACGTTTGTCTGCTAAGCAGGTTGAGTAGAAAGTGGAGAATGATTTCTAGGTTAAGATTTTCATTCTAACATACACACGGTTTCCTTCTTTCATGGCTCCATGTCCCCCTCTCCCACACCCTAATTGCTTCCCCAGGCCCTCTGGTCCAGGTTGAACATGCACCGTGGGTCCAGGGGAAATAGATGCTCACTCTGACCAATGAAAACAACTGGGTTCTAATCTCAACACATATCTTTTCCACCTTGGGTTTCATTTTCAGGATGAATTTGAAAGTCCAGGCATGGCATTTCCACCTCAAGGGGTAATTGTCTTCATTATTTTTTTCTGAGTTAGGCTGTTGGCACAGGTCTCAAAAATTACCAAGTTCAAGACCAACTTCTTTTTTTAAGGCCAGTTAATGGTTGTTTCTGGGACTCCTATCACTCCAAATCTGTGAAGCTGACAACATTACATAATAAAGTTCACTTGTGGTTCTCTGTTTGCAAGCAAACACTGTATTAATCCAGTCACTTCAAACTGGACATTTGTAGTCTGGGCCTCATATGCCTTGTTGGTACTTTCATATATGCATCTACCATGGTACCTAAGTATCATACTCTTTCCTTATCCTGTGTCATACATCTTTCTAAATTTCCTAAACTTCCTCCATTGTAACCTGTTGGCCTCTACTAGACAAAGGAAAAAAAACCCAACCATGTATACATAATATAGAGCCTAATTCTGTTCCTGTTGTAAAAAATCTCCCATCTTTAGGTTTGGAGAACCCCACACAGAGACATAGCTTCCAATATACTGTGATTTTTTCCAATCCCCAACATAATCAGATTTTATTTTTGTTTTGACTAGCTTTGCAACCTCTTCAAATTTTTGTTTGCAAATATTTGTGAAATATGTCATTTGTTCATCTGAGTGTTCAAATACCAAACATGTAGTTGGGATTCATTTAATTACATACATACATTTCAGGTGGAAAAATGTATAAATTACACAGTTGGAATATCAGCTGTTGATTATAGAACACTTATGAGGGATAGTTAACTAGCGAGCCATAGGCTGTTTGTTTTGTGTTTTGTTTTCTTTTGTTCTTTCACAAAAAACTCTTGTCAAGTAAAAGTAAACATGTTTGAAAACAAGAACTTTGTAGCAAATTCTACCAGCAGAAACAGGAACAAATTAAATAACCAAGTAGTATGTGAGAAGTTTTTTTTCACAGATGAATGTAATCCATAATGATGCTGATTTCAAGAATAGTAAAAAATTGTCCAAATTATAGGTATAAATAAATATTTAGGGTGCGACTTTGCCTTGTTTGGAAAAACCTATCTTTTAAACTTTAATATATTTCTGTGACCATTTAAAATAATTGTAGTGGACAAAAAAATCATAGATGTAAACTTATGTCTGCAAATAAGATTTCAGAAGTTTCCAGACAGCATGAAAAACACAGTAACAGAAAAATCAAACAACTTGGTAAAAACTGTCTCTATTTGTCATTTTCTCCCTTAAGAAAATAAATGCCTGTTTTAAAGAAAGTTTTGTTATTTTGGTAACCTTAATACTGTCACAGAATAGATTAGTTAATTGAATTCCAAATAAATAACAAATGTTTTTGGAATTCATAAATTATAGAATCAATCAATTTTGAAGGGAACGGAGGAGTTTTCTAGAGTTGAACCTTCTGCTCAAAGCATGGTTGACACTGAATTTAGACCAGTTGCTCAGGGCTCTGTGGAGCAATTCTACTTTGATTAACAACCAAAAGATAGAGTTTCGAAAACTGAATTTTTAAAGTATTTATCTGTTTTTCTTAATATATAATTTTCCTAAGAGTTACAGTTGAGTAGTTTCTCAAATATGCTTCATTTAATATAAAAACATGTCTGGTTTCCCAAGCAGAGGCTAAAGATATGTCTGACTTCTGTAAAATTCTACAAAGGGAAAAGGAAAGGTCAAGAAGAACAACCTAATTTCTGAAATGGAGATGTCATGAGTAATGACCTCTATGCGAGAAGGCAAAAAATGAAGGAAGGATAACATAAATCCTTAAATTTAAATGTAAATTATAGAGTAACACAACCAGGAAAACAACTACTCTGCCCATTTTTACTGCTGTCATATAGTTTGCTGGTCTTGTATATGTAGTTTCCTTTTCCTTATTTATGTGTGCTGGTTGCTGTATTCCTTTTAGTGAGAGATACATTTCATTATATCACTTCTTAATATCATGATGTGACAAGTGGTTTATTGTGCTTTTAGGAAGATGAAAAAAATCAAAGACTGTTCACTGGATAAAAAAACGTTACTTAAAGAAAATGTTTTATGGTACAGTAAAATTTTTTCTTGTTTGATTTTTACATTAAATTGTGCATTAAATCTTAAGACAAATCCCATAGTTTGCTATTTGCATAGGAAAAGGTAAATACCTTCTGCTCTGCATTAAAGAGCCAGCATCCCACTGTTCTCATCTGTATCTGTTAAAAGAACAGGTGCAAGACATTTGTATACCAATAAGGCTCCCATGATACCTTCAGTTTGAATGTATGCATTGATAGAAGCTTTCCTGAGTTGCAAACAGCTTTTTGTCGAATATATTTTGGCAGGGAACTAGCATCTTGTCATGTAGCTGTGTCACATCATGTTATACTGTACAATATAATATTCTGGAAAAATGTGCTCACATAAAATCTTACCTTTCTTCTGAAACTATCCAATATTAAGAATCAAATCCCGGTGTTGGGCCTTGAGCACACCATGTCTCCCAAGTGTTTGTTAATCTATGCTTAAGACTGCTGGATACAATGCTGCTGTGCAACCCTCCCCTCATCAGGTCATTGAGAAGGGAAGGATAAGAAGGAGCTGCAGCAAACCTATCTTGTGCCTTCTCTGCTTCATGTGGACGCAGCATTTCCATGCAGGAACTTGCTCTGGGTCATGACTGGAGGTAGGTTGCAGCTCTGCCTTCCTGGCCCTGGCCCACTGGCACAGACTTAGTGCATGGCCTTAGGGCTGTCTGATTACTGAGGACTTGCCTGGCCACCAGGCACCATGGTCACTAAACCTGTCCCAGGCCTTTTGTTCTGGTTGGAAAGCATGGGATGGTGCCCTCAGTGAGCTTCTTCTGCTCTGTTGATCTCCTTCGCTCTTTGCTCCTGTCTTCCTGCCTGACCTTGTTGTTCCCTGAAATCTAAGATCATGTGCAGGTCCTATCTTTAAAACTGGAGAAAAGTATCCAAAATTCTTGGTCTGTGATCTAATATTAAAGTTGAAAATTAGAACTGATAAATAACATAATGATTTTACACTTTCATGAGACACAACTTTGTAGCAATAATTTCATTTTTAACCTATTGGGAAAGTAGTTTTATAATTAGAAAACACTGATGCAGAACCATTCAACTAATATTCAAAAATAACTTTATCTTGCTACACTAAATAAGCCAAGTTTGCTCACTGAATATTGAAGAGCAAAGATGATTGAAAATGATGTGCTGGTTCTTGGTCCTATGGGAGCATATTTTTATAGTTTGCTTAAATTTGTCCAGTAGTTGTAAAGGGTATTTGTGATACTAAGGAGGCATGTAAAAGGAAAATTCCAATACTCACATTCTATATCTCTGAAAAATGTCAGATTATATATCAGACAATAAAGATAGATTTTCTTTTCAAATTATAATCTCAAGAAGGAATTTAGAAATTCTTGACACACCAGTCTTCTTGTCTAGATTCTGAATGTCTAGATACTGAATGTCTTGTCTAGAATACTGATTGTTTAATTGGTCATAAAAAACTTCCAGAAGTTCCTGATTTAAGGTAGGAGGGGAAAGAAATGGGAAGAAGCAAAGCATGTTGGTCAGATAGTACAAAACCTTATATTTTAATGCATTAATGAAACAGTTTAAGTAATTAGGTTTGTCAAATTAGTATTGATTCCTTGAAAAAAAAAAAAAAGAAGTTCTGATACTGAATTTGTTAATAAAAAAATAAAAATTAGGCACTGGAAGAATATTTAGTGACAATGAATAGGATTTATAATAAATAGATCTTGTTACATTAACCTGGTGTCATTTTTCAATAGATTAACAATGCCATTAACAAAAATAATGATACTTGTAAAACACTGGAAATGTTTTCAGACAATAATTTGACCTAAAAAAATCCCCAAAACAAAAAAAACCAAAAAAGTTGATACAGTACACACTATGTAAATTAAAATTTTAAACAGAATAGATCAGACCCTAAAGAGCTGTGCTTGAAAATAAAGTGTATATTTTTCTGTACAATTACTTTTTCAGATCTACCTAATGAATTACTTTTAATTACAGTTTAAAGAAAACATTGGAAGTTTGGATGATATGAATATTGAGTGAATGATTTATAGTGAAAATATCTTTTCTATTTAGAATACAGTTCTGTACACTGGAACATATATTAGTCCCGCACATGTAACTGCTGTCTACTAAGAACAAAGTATGTGAGACTTACAAGATGTCGGATACTACTTTGAGAAATGATTTTGAAAATCTCACAGGTCCAAGAGTAAATTGCAAATCAGTGGAGCACCAGTGAAATCAAAGGCAATATGACCATATTGATCTGATGAGGTTACTCAACTAGTATTTCTTTAGAATTCTTACTAATGTTATTTTAAACAATGTGAATTTGAAATTTTTTTATTGTTTTCATTTCTGACTTCAGGGATAGAGCACTGGGAGCTGAAAATATACCTCTGAAAAATGTCATTTCTGAAAGAAAGCTTTTATTTCCCCTCTTTACAGTCCTTTCCCTAGGCAGTCCATGTTATTGCAGCACTTCATATTATACATCATCACGTATTTCACACTGAGTTTCATTGTGTTCCACAGATAAACAAGACAATTATGGAGATAAATAATAGGAGAGGCAGAGAAATTTTTGAAGGCACCTTAATAGAAAAATGCAGTCCACCAATATCTGAAATCAATTGGAAAGTCACTGAGGTAGAAAGTTACAGTGTTGCACATAACCAGAGCTGCAGAAATGTTTCGTTTTGTGTTAACTGCATCAATATTCTAGAGATAAATAGAAACGAAACTAGTTGTTGGTGAACAGGGAATACACAAATCAGCTGTGTGTACTTCAGTATTGCATGAAGTTTTGCTCCTGTTTGTGGCATTCAGGGGAATATAAAGTTTTATCACAGTGTCTTTCGTGATGTAACTCTATGTAGAATTGCAAGCAGAAGAGAACTCACCGGGGTTTCTAATGGGATCTGAAGGATCATGAAGAAAAAACCTTCTGAGCCAAAAGTTGAGCATGTTAGCACAGGTCATGCAAACTGTAATTGTGTCGCTAATACCAAGGGGAGTGTTCACGTGCCGCTTTGGAGAAGACTGGGAGTATGTGACTTCTGACAGCTGGAGTATGGCTCCTTCTTCACCCAAAGACCTGCAATTTCAGAATAGTTCAGTGCCCTGGTATCACATACAGAGGAGAAATCTCTGTCTGGGACACATCTGAACTATGTATTGGTACCAAAGGGAAGTAGTGTGTGATGGTTATGGGAGACTCCCAACTGCAGTAGAGACCCACATTTGCCTGCCTAATTTGCTGTCTATGGAGATTTATTCCTTTCTGGGGGCTTTAATCAGGGATAGTATGAAAGAGACTGCTGAGGCTTGTCCAGCCCTCAGGTTATTTTCCCATGCTGCCCATCCATTCAGGCACCAAGGAAACTGTCAGGGGAAGATCCTGAGAGTAACAACAGCCACTCTCAAATTGCAAGGCTTATGAGCATTTGTCATCAAAGGGTGATCTAGATCACTGTACAGATTGTCTGGCTCATAGTTCATAAGCAAGTTTTGGTAGCATCTAGTGCATGCAGGCAATTCAGCATTAAGGCCCTATCAATGTGGAGATGGGGATCTGTGTAGATAGCTCAGCCCTGACTTGTTCATAAGCACCAGGCCAAACAGCACAGTGCTGTACTGTACAAAAACACAAAACCTGAGCTGAGCCTTGAAATTCCTCAACAAATGGTATGTCCTGAATCTCATTTCAAACCACGATTCAGCTCCCTCAGAAAGTAAGATAAAGACAGTTTCAGTCAACAACTTTTGTGTATTCAGATAGCATAATCCATCTGGCATAGTTTTGCCAGTCAAAATCAGTGCTTCCCTACTCCATGAAGTATGTGGGAAGTGAAGTGCTATGGTGACAGGTCAGTAAGTAGTATAATAATCATATCTATCATGCAGGCAGGAAACAAGGCTTTTTAAGCTATTAAAATTGCTTCCTGAAATTCCTTAAACGACTAAGTGTTCTTAAAAATTCTACTGGCTGTAGTGCTGTTTTGAGGGTGTTCTCAGCAATGAACAAGTGTTTAACATAAGGTATATAATTTACGTGTCCATTTACATGTGTCTCTTTACATGTTGTTTTAACACCTGTGCTTTATCATTGCCTCTTTCAATCTGCCACATTAACTAGTCGATTTTTAAAAGACATATTAAAACATTTTGATAACATAGCATGTCACATTTATCTCTCCAGCCATTTCTTGAATTATTCACATATAATGACAACATCTATTACATCATATAGAAGCAGTTCACATTAAATATTTGACAGAAAACATATGGCCCCTGATTTTCTTTTCAGGGAAAAAAATGAAATCAAAATCTCTATCCATGTCAAATTGTGAAGTTCTGTCTTGTAAAGAAGCAATGACTTTCTTTCATCCCTTTTAGCAATATGTAAAGAAAGACAATAGAATGAAAGGGCAATGCACCTTTCAATCACAGAACTTAATTTCATATTATACTAAAAGATACTGAAATAATTAATTTTGGTAATTTTTGGTACATTTTCCTTTTTCAACATTTTGCATACTATGGCTTGTATGTGTACACTAGTGGAAAAGAGTGGAAGAAAAGACACTGCATACCTGAGCAAGTATTATTATACAGCTTTCAAAACCAAACAAAAAGATAAAATACCTTATCAGATCAGAGATGCTTTTCTGCTGAAAGATTATAACACTTTTGCAGTCTTGTATCCTTCAGAACAAATAATCATTGAATTTCATGTTAATGAAGCACAGTTTTCATTTGAAACAAAAACTTTAATAATTTTTATAAGCACAGGATAAACTTTTCTATGGGATTAGATGTGTTGGTATGACTGTTCTAGCAGGTTTTGGATAGCTTATAAGACACAAAACCCCTAATAAAATTAGGATTCTCCTTCCCTTTGAAAAGTTTCTACCAATTTTATTTTTTTCCCTAAGTATGCTTTATCTCTTCCTTGTCTTCAGATTCTCATGACTTTGAAAGAGCACATGTAGTGATCTACTTCAAGCATGAAGAGAAATTTTGTTTTCCACTGAGATACCTAGAAGAGATTGCTTGAGAATACTTTCTGGAATAAATTCTCCCCTCATCCTTATTTTGACAGTCTGTCACCAGATAGCTCTTTTCATTTTTGCAGGACTAGCTCAAAGGCAGAGTCTTTCTTAGGTGGGACATAAAATTCAGTCTAATGGGGAAAATTTTTGCAAGATTTGCAAGATGCTTGGCAAAAATCTGATGTTGTCAGTTATTTTTGTATCAGTCTTGAAATGGCCTTACTCTATTTTTTCACTGTGTTAACAGCCTTTTACCATGACAGTCACTCTCTGACACTTCTATTATGAACTCTTCCTTTCATCTTTATTTACTATCTTACGGGAAGATTACTTACATTTTGTTGTTGTTGTTGTTCACATATGCAGAGAGGACACTGATATGGCCAATCATACACACAGCCACAGACAAGAAGCTTTCTTCAATAGCACAAACATACAGTACTCACTTCAAACACAAGCCCAGACAGCCTCATCCCCACCTCCTCTTTGGCTGGCAGAGGCAGAAGGTCTCTAGGGCAGTACACACTACGCTCTCAGGTTCACAAGCACACATTTGTGGATCCCCTAAGCTACATTTGTGGATCCCTATCTGGGCCTCTTTGCCCACCCATCATCCCTACCTGGATTCTGGCCCCTTTTATCCTTCCTCACATGTCCCCTACTTGCTGGTTGGTCCAGTTGGTGCTCACTGCAAATACAGCAATCACATGCTCATTCCACAGGCATTCCTTACTCACGGGTACCCCCAAATACCAGCACAGGTCCTCTGCCCTCCTGACACCTCTGCACAGGCTTAAGGTCCCCTACTTACCATCTGGGTCCAGCTTGGAGTTTGACAGCTAGTACACAGGCACACACCCCCTACACCCAGCTTGGGGAAGGTACAGACACCCCCATCAGCTGGAACCAAGTATGCGGGCTATAACTTGCAGTCCAGCTCTATCTGCCAGGGCTCAGGCCATCACTCAACTCACTCTAGTCCATCTAGTAACTGGTTTGGGAAACACAAGCTGTTCTCACCCCAGTGGCTGCAAGTTAAAGACCCCCACTGGCTCCAGTAACTGATGCTGAGATGTCACTGGCTCTGATTCAGGGGCACTCACACCCCCAATCTGACTCCAGAAACTGACACCCATTCCCCCCATACCAGTCCCCCCAGCATCTGACAGAGTCCTTGCAGCACACACACAATACAGAGAGTGAGATTATGCAGACAGTTTAGAAAAAATTTAATGAGAAGGTGTAAGAAGACGGAAGAAAGTGATGATCAGATCCAGGGCTCAGCCAGACAAGCATATCGACTGGTCCTATTTCATACTTTCTTCTGTCTGCCTATTCCTCCTGTGTTTCTTCCTACTGCCCCTTCCCCTGCACATTGCCTCAGTTGGCACAGTCACACTAACGCCCTCCAGCATCCTGGACGTTCAGGTTTGCATCCTCATCTGCATTGCATGTTGCAGCCCTTGAGATACTTTATCACTGTAAAGAAGCAAGATATATGGAAATTTAGCTACTTGCTATTGGTATATTAATAGAAAAGAAAGCAGCTTTCAAGCAATAGCAATAAACTAAAGCATTCCTTATTCTTCTATCAAGCATCTGCTGCTTTAAGATGTTACTAATGGGGATCAGAAATCATGAAGTCTCATCTGTTTGGCAGGCATATCACCAGAACTATTTTTATCCTCTTTCTGAATTCAAATTGTAACACTAAGAATTTGTGCTTACATAGTATTACTTGACTGACTAGCTTGCCTTTTTGCCTCCAGAAGTGTGTATTCCTATTCTGGCTCAGAAGTTCAGAAGCACAAGAAAATAACTTCTTAATTTGTTTAAGCTGTGTCCAAGAAGGAAATATGGGAATAATCTATTCCCATTTATTATTCCTTATGAAAAAGTACAAAAAAGTTCTTAAGTATTGCAGTACTAAAAGATTATAAATCTATTTGCCAAAATGGGTCAAAATTATATTTTTTTACAGTAATTTAGGTTGCATAATTAGCTAACAACACCTTTAGCAATCTTAAGGGACATCACAGTATCCAGAATTTACATATTTCTGCTATAAATGTTATGAATTTCACTTCCAGATAATTTATTTAAAAGCACTAATACATTTTCACAAATGGATAATCAAAGATGCACAAATATTTAAGTGTTCTTCAAAGGATGATTGTTGGACTGTAAAATACTTTGGAAGTGAAAAGCAAAAAGGTCTTGAAGATCTTTGCTTTCATAATTTTCCTTTCCACCTTATCAAACTGTCTTATATATATATTTCATTTTAAAAAGTTATTTCCTCTTTTAAAACTTTTTTTTTCACTGTATGTATGATAAATGCTTCATCTTAGGTAATAGATAATTGCATTAAAACTAATTAGAACTTTCCCATATTGAATGAATTAGATCATTTACAAATGAAAAGAGAAACTTTAATGAAGCTTCTTTCCAAAAACATATGCGAAAAGAACAGAGATAAAGCATGAATTATTTTTTCTATGACTTTTTCATGAGGTTAAAAAAAAAAAATCTGATAATTAGCAATATTATCTTTCTGCTTTGTAGATTTGTTTTCATTTTATAAATTTCCATCAAAACTAGGTTTAAATGAAAATTAAAATCAAGAAGTATGAAAATTTGAACGCAGGTTAAAATAATAAGATTCTATGGATGGGACAGAGTTTTTCCACGGATGTATATGTGGAAATCCTGTCATGTAGGAGTTCATGTGAGGTTTGTTTGCTAATGATTATAACTATATACTGTCAGAGATCAAATAACAGCAACATTAATACACAAAATCCAAATGCAAACTCCCAGCACACATGCCAATAAGCATCAGTGATCCTGAAGATCCTTCCCTGCTCTTTTTTACTCTCACCTTTTTCTGAGGCTTTGATGAATTTATTACAGTTCAGACTGACTAATACAGAGCTCCTTGCGAGACCCAAAAGGTACACTGGCTTTTAATTAGTGAAATTCTTCTTCTACCCCCAGGTAAATGTTATGAGGAAAATGAACAGTCTCTGCAGATTTTACAGTCCCTTAAGGTTTTATTAAGTAGTACTTGAAAGCCTTTTCTCCTTCTTAAGTTCTATTATATCAGATTAACCCTGTCACCTTACCAGCCCTTATTTTTTAATGTCTTATGTCAGGTTAAATGAGATGAATTTATATCTCAGCTTTTCCCATCCTAACAGTATTCTCACCATTTTGGTTTCCCTTAATCACACATACAAAAAAAAGGGACCTAAAAAACTGTCACCTAAAGCAGCTAAGCCCACCTACAGACTGGCAGAGGGAAGAGACAGGCACAGTTGGAGTCATTCACCTTGTCATCAGATGGGAATACGATAACCAGAGTTAAATGAGAGGACTCTTATCCTCACCATAGTGTCAGTTCATGACATTTGTACATTTGCTCATGGTTGAATGAAAGACAGTTGGCCTGTCAGCACCTTTCAGTAGCCCTTATCAGCTAGTGTGCATACTTTGTTATCCTTTTTCCCATTTCTTGACTCTTTTCGATTCCTTAGTGCCTCTTTTCACTTCCACAACCATCTTCCAAATAAATGGCCCACTCCTAATTAATTTTTCTCTATTAACAGCAAGTTTAGTATTTCTGCTACTATTACCTAGGTCATACCTACTTTTCATGGTATTACCAGTGGAGTTACCAAGGCATTATTTGCCTCTGCTCTGCAAAAATGTCTCAACAATCCCCTTCAGCTGCCTGTGATGTGCATTTGTGTTTCACATAATTCCCCTCAACCTCTTCTGCAGTTCTGTCACAAGCATGGTGCTATCAATTATTTCATTAGCATCTCAGACTGTTAACTGTCACATCCTGTAATTTTCCACATGCGATTCAGTTAACCTAACCTCAAGACACATTATATCTAGCCTTTCTTATTGTACATCTGCAAACATATTCTAGATATGTGCAAGTTATGCCATGCAATTTTTACCCCCTCCAGTCTGCCTTCTTTCCTCAAAACATCTTCCTTTGTTTGAATACTTCTGAAGTCTTCTCATATGTCTTTGAAACTTTGGTCTTGAACTTAAGGATTTGAAGCCTTTTTTCTTATTTCTTTACTTCTTACATCTGTCTGTTGTGTTTGCATTTTTGCTTGTGTCTGTTCCAGCTGTTTGTTTAGAATCCTCTAATCTGTTTTTAATCAATTTCTAATGTAGTTTTAAACTCTAAATCCTTCTGCCATGGGCTCCTTAGGAGTCCATGTCTCCATCTCTGCCTGTCCAGTGACAGTTGCAAGAGAACTTAAAGCATCAAGGACTTTCCTTGTTTAAAATTAATGTTTTTCCACCTGAAACTAATACAATTTACCATTAGGTATTTTGAAATTGTCTGGTTCTGTGCTTCTTAATTTATTTAGATTAATGATGAAAATTCTCAAAGTTTGCACATGATTTTTTCCTTTCTCCTTAAATTTCTGTTTACATTGCTTACAATCTTTTCATTTACCTGAATACTTTTATTGTTGCACTGTCTTCTTGACTGCATATATTTCCTACCTTTGAAATCTGATGCATTCATTACTGAATATCTTGAATATCTAGGCTGATATATGTCAACAGACTTAGGATCACTTACTGACTGCGACAAGTGAGTTTCATGCTTCTACATGGATCCATCAGCAACTCTATCACACTTTCTAATCTTCTAAAAAAAACAAAACACATCTGACATTGCTGCACTTGTATAACTGAACTACAGACCTGTTTTATATCTATAAATAGAGGTAAAAAGTTGTATACACTCATAATAAAAGAAGAGTATTTTCAACATAGTGTTATAACTGGATGTGCCTCTTGTGAAAGGGAACTCATGATACCACTAGGAGATGGTTTATGATTCCTTTCCTTTAGGTTGCCTATATAAAATTAATAATTACTTTCAAGAAGTCCAGTTAGGATAGAGTTGCCATTAGGAAGCTACAAGACAGATTAGATATCACTAGCAGGATCCCTTTTAATATTTTTTCATTGACACATTTTGTCAGAAAAAAAATATTTGTCCATAGCTCTGAAGTACTATATTAAGAAGTCCCTCTCACATATGACACACAGGACATTTCATAATACAGTCCAGCTTAAAAAAAAGATTATTCTCTCAGCAGTAAAATGCATACCTACACCTAAGGCATAGCAGACCACCATGGAGGCTTCCTGCCCAGAACCATACAAAGAGACTGCATCTGGCTTCTGCCATCCTTTCCCCTGTGACTTTCCATATCCTGCATCCTTTTACAGAGTTCTTATGAATGGCCGAGGATGTTCTCACTAACTGTTCAAAGAGGCACTACTTCCTTTCTGTTGAAGTCCCAAGTGTGAATGTATTTGGTTTACATGGTAAGGTTTTGATAGCTGGACAGCTTCTGAGAGAAGCCTCCCCTATCTCTGATAGATCCAACGCCAGCTGGCTACAAGCAGGACCCATCACTGGCCAAATCCTAGCCCACCAGCAACCATGGCAGCACCTCTGTGATAACATGAAAGAACGGGGAAAAAAAGTCAGCTGCGTAAACACAATTACAGTGGGAGAGGAGAGCGAGAATATGCGAGAGAAACAACTCTGCAGACACTAAGGTTAGTGAAGAAGGAGGAAGAGGAGATGATCCAGATGCTGTGTCAAGGTTNCCCTCCCAGCTGCAGCCCATCCAGGTCCCTTGGGCCAGCAGCTGCTGGTGATAATTAACCCCACTACAACCCAGGATTGGACCCAGCTGGAGCAGAGATAGTAAGTGATCCTGCTCTGTTGGGAGGATTGGACTAGTTGATCTTTAGAGGTTTCTTCCAATTCCTAACATTCTGTTATTCTGTGACTTTAGAGTTTGTGGACCAAGATACTTGTCATGGATCCTACATACAGATTTGAGAAGAGAAAATAAAATAATACTGCAGCTTTTATGCCTATTGGATTATCTTATTTATGATTTACTGTATGAAAAATAGGTCATAAAGATATCATGCTGAAATTGCCTGTTTCTTGACGTTGACTGAAAAAAGAGTCTATGCTGACAAGGTCAGAGAGACTTCTGCATTTAGGATATCTACCGTTAGGTGAGATTAAATTCATGCAAGGATTCTCCACAGCATGCTACAATTTACAAAAGGATCTAATCAAAGCATTACATTTTGAAGCAAAACATTACACATTCCTTACTGCAAACACAAAATCACTCTCCCTCTGTGGGTAAAAATAGGAGCCTAGAAGGACAAAACTGAAGGATTTCCTAGCCCCAGAGATTTTTATCTTTCCATTTTCTACTTCAATATGACAAATAATTTTAAATTAAGTGAATGTGAAAGGTTAGCGGTGAGTGTGTAGTTATAATGAACTGCACAGAAGTTGTTTTCAAATATTTTTAAAATGGTATAGGGGAAAGAAAGAAATAACTAAATAGCTAGAAGGGAGAGGGATTCTCCCATAAAAGAAATCTGTGATGGTTTTAACCAAATCACCATTTTTAGTGCTCACAATATTTATGATTCATATTGGAATGAGACGAAGTGAATGCAAATTTTTACTGATAATTGCAATCTTTCAGCATTACACGTAAGCACTCATGCACAGCCACTGAGTAATTGTCAACATTACTGAGGGTTGTAATGTACATGAAGATTTATTAATACTTATCAGAATTCTGACTCACCTCCTCTTCCTCTTTATGCTCTTTATGAATAGGTTTATACAGGATTTTATAAACATTCTCATCCTCTGCTGTGTATAAAAATAGTAGGCAAGAATTAAAGGCTTAAAAATCAGTGACCCGTGATTACCACTGTTGAAAATCTTTTCACTGCCTAATAAATGTAAGCAGAATGAAACCTGACGATTTTTATGAGATGAACTATTACGGAGAGAATTTTTCACCTTTCATTAAAATTTATGATCATACTTGATTCAGTTTGATGCATATACATGAAATTAGGATATGAATTATTTAAAATTTATTGGAAGGGTGCTCCATTTTACGAGTCAATAATTGGTTCCCAGGTGAATAAACTGTGAGGCCAAGGGCTGAATACCTTGTCCCAATAAGATATCTGAATTATTGTTGAAGAAAATGGAGTTTATTTCTATCAGACCTTTAATTGTAACATTAAAATTATTTGCTGTTCCATTAATGAAGGAATAATTATTGATAAGCTAATAACAAATTCGTTTCTGTATGCCAACTTAGCACACTGTTAATGTCATTTCCATTTTCCATCTCCCTTAGAATTCATAAACTTTTCAAATTTGATAGTTCAACACAGTTTTTTTCCTCTTGCCACATCTCTGTCACCCTTCGCCTCAAGAAATCTTAGCAACTGGAATCAATAAACATACTTTATTACATCAGATGTTACATGGAATTTAATTATCTTTTAGGCTTTTCATTCACTCATTTAATGCAATTTAATGGATTTGATTCACCTTGTTATAAAAGTAACTTGCACTGGAAATTTAATCAAAAACCTAGAAGAAGCTAATTAACTTACACTACATAGGTTTGCCTTCTCATTTAAGAGAAAACAGCAAAAATATTTAAAAAAATAATTTAAATCACATTTTCTTATGCATAAGTAACATTAAAGAAACTCAAGCTTTTAATAAAAGTATGATACACATCCTACAGCTTTCAAACTATTCTACCCTCTTGTCTCCCAGATGCTTTGCACTCTTCAGTGGGAAAATAATTGTATCCACAATATACATGTATATAACTAACTAAATATTTTTATTGCTTACTCAGAATTGCACAGTTGGTATCTGTTTAAACCAGTAACAGTCTGTACATAAAGTGTACTGAATAAGTATTTGTGTTATATACAGAATTATTCCCACAGAGAATAGAGATAGTCTCAGTTTATGAAGTATACGTAAACACATATACCTAAACATTAAATAATGTAACTGTCATTCTAATCACCTCTACCTTATTTAAAAGATACAGCACACAATTCTTTTCATAGCACTAGGATATTTCTCTAAATTTCCTGTTCTTAAATATTGGTAATTATTCTACATACATGAGATTATGAAATTGAAGCTTTAATAATCCTTAAATGCCTAATGAAATCTCTTGAAATAATATAAAAATATAATCTCCCTGCATTAACCACCGTGTATATAAGCAATATCAGTTTTACATTTTCTGTATTTGTCCTTTTCAATATGAAAAATTAAGTGAAGCTGTTGAGAATTTTTGACAAACTTTTTTAACGTTATTTTGATTGGATTAAGAAAAGAGCATGTGACTGAAAGTCAAACATCCACTAAACAGGATTGTTCGTTTCATCTATAATTGTCCTCAAAGGAATTTTTTGATTTTTGTTTTTGTTCTGTCTTCTTCTGTATGGTGTCCTGAACATAATCAGACATGGAAAATCATTTTAGATGGAATACTGAACTGCTCTCATTGGTGCCATTTTTATCTTCTGTCTGCTGATTCTTGGTGAGCAAGTTGCTGAAGATCAATAGTGCGAATCAGCATTCTTTGTGCAAACTCTAACTCGTACTCGGAGAGTAAAAGTGTTTTACCTTCATGAAGTTAGAATCTAAGTTGGTTCTTCTCCAGACTAAATCAATATCAGAACTCTTAGAGTCATCAGTAATTTAGAATTGTCTGTGATTGTAGATTGCAAAAAGATGGGAAGCTGAAAATCCTCATTATATCTCAACTTCCAAAAAATGAATCATGAGAAACAGCTATACGTAGCATTAAACAAAGAAATGTGGAAAAAACCACCCCGAAATAAAACCAATTTTTCTTATCTGAAATTTTTGAATCTGCAAAATATAGCTCTGAAAATCTCATTCTGGCTTGCTAGACTCTCCAATTAATTCTTCTTTCCAGCTTGGCATATCTAGAGATTTTTCTTTCTGTCTACATTTGTCAAAGCTTCTGAAGTAGTTCTCAGATCACAATAACCGTGTCTAGTTCTTTGATGAGTTTCCTGCACAAATCTCTCCGCAATGCAAGAACCATGAAGAAAGATAATGGTCTACAATCAAACGCATGCAAGTATAGAGGTATAATATGTTAACATTGATATTTCCTGCCTTATAACTTAATCGTTAGAACTCTCTTTTGAATAGATTATATTATTCTAATCACTGAAATAACTTTGCTGTGGGTCCAAGTCTCTACATGACTCTGATTTCACTTTTCATTCTCCTCTTCTCCATTGTCCCTCTAAAAACGTCGAGCTTTAGAGTAAGCTACATTTTTTAGGCAAAAAGTCACAAAAGACATGTTGTCAAGATGATACATATTCAAGCATTTTGAAGCGTTATGATACAATATAAACAATTATTTTTTAAAAAAAAAAAGTCAGTACATGAATATCACATGCTTTTATAAATAACACACAGAATTCAGAAATGTTAGGCCTTCATAACTGAAGCTGAGATACTTAGGCAAGATCTATGATGTCATTAAG
>WEIS01029923.1:20408-34658 GCA_013389965.1 Todus mexicanus | reverse complement strand
TTCATATCTCTGTTCATTCTTCATGCTGCCATGTGTTAGGCACGTCTAGAATTTCACACCCTGCACTGAGGTCACCTGCAATATTCATCTTTGTGTTGCGAGGCAGAATATTGTTAAGTGTGGACAGATTGTAGTGAACTAAAGCCCTGCTAAAGCAAAGGGTGACTATAAGCATCTGAATCACTTGAATATATACAGAAACGCCTTCAGAGAAGAGAGTTGGTCTTACCTGTTTGTCTAATAAGACTGAAAAGNTGGACTTACCTGTTTGTCTAATAAGGCTGAAAAGGATTAACTCTGAAGTCGTTCTCAATATCAGAGATAATGATCATTCATTGAAAACTGCTCCATTTAAGAAACAAACAAACAAACAAATAATCCCCACTACAAACTGTTTCTCTGTTATATTTTTTATTATTGTTCATAGTAACCAAGTGGGGCTTTTTCTAGTCTTGTAAAGTTTGGCTTTCTTGGACTGAAATTCACACAGGACTAACTTTGATTCATGTAGCCTTATATGACAAGACTTGTGCTTTAGTCACAGAGAATGACCCAAATTCAGGCCCTAGGTGTTACATAAATGTGGTTCCAGTGGGACAGTCTGTGAATTACAGTCTGCTCAGTCACTTGTTTTATTAATAAAATTTCATTTTCCAATTGCAGGCTCTAATTTTTCTCATAGTTGGCATAATCTTCATGATTGTGAGTATGACTCTTATTGTAATGGACTGGATTTACAATTCGCCAAGTTCCAGACATCACTAACCTGTGGAGACAATCGAGTGCTTTTTATATCATAAATATTTGTATTCTGTGCTCCGAAGGACACCTACATGGGACTGTAATTCCTAGCTAGTAACTGCAGTATTTTGAAGACAGTTTCTGGTAAGGTCACTAGAACCCAATGGAGTCTACATCATCCTTTTCACTAAGGATTGTTATTTATGCATTAGAAACCTGAGCTTAGCAATTCTGGCCAGGTGAAATGAAATGTGTGGTGTGGATGCTTTCTATTTTCGAAACCAAAATAACTGTGTACATAGTCCTCAAAAATAACTTGGTGTCACCCTTTTCAACCTCTCCCATCATGCTAATAACCGTTGTTTCTAGACCCCTGGCAAGGTAGAAGACAGAAAACAAGCTAGTGCCTTGTTTTCTAGCTGAAGCACGTGGGAGTGGCTGACCTGCTCCAATAGAAAGGGTATGGTTTCTGTAGGGGATTTGAAAGGCGACTGTTCTCTACCAACCTGTCTATCAGAAAGATAACAAGTCAGTGGATAAAGCTGAGCATCAGATTTGTTGCCCAATTTGATCACCCTTGGCAGGTGACAGCTGTTGTACAGAATAAAGCTCTCAGGCGCAGACCCTGTGCTGGGGAGTGTGCTTGAAGAACAGTTGACCATTCACGTTTTGTTGGTAAAGATGTCTGTGCTGGAAAGGTCAGGTATTTCTGCTGTGGGTTTTTCGGTTTTCTTTACTTTTCTAATTCTTGTGTGAGCTTGCATCACTGAACAAGTTGTACCCTCCATAGAAACTTGTCTTCCATTCTCACGGGAATTTAAGGAGACCACAAAGTGTGGCAAAGCACCCTATCCAGTATTGTTCAGTACTTGTGTATTTGAAAAATGTTCAGTGCAGGAAACTGTAATTTGCTATATATAAAAATATCTGTATTTATGTACATAATTTTTTGTTTTCCTCTAGTTATAAAAATGTTATCCTGTGGTAAATGATTTTTGAAATTTTTTATGTGTCACTCTGTTTTCATAGTCACACACTTTATATTGTTTTGAAGAAATATTGGATTGGTGGGTTTGTGAAAGGTTCATTTTTATTCAGCAGTGTTTGAAATATACCTATAGCAAACCCTAACTGTTACCTGTGTAAAAACACATTCAGGTGTTTACTACTTATGTTACAATAAATTGCAAGATGTTTTCCTCTTGAGAATTTTTAATATATGCCTCGAAGTTCTGTATTACCATTGAACACCACAAATTTGGGTAACTTGTTCAGTTGCTGTACCTTAGCTCGTCTATGCATATGCTAAAACTCAACAATATGCATAATTAAGGTATACAAAGGAAAAGACATCACTGATGAGCTCCAGTGTATCATGCTATGCAGCTGTGCAAGATAAAAAATAAATAAAAAATTAAGTTCCATGTTATATGGGTGCTTAATTAACACTCAGTACCCTCCAGATTGTGCTCTTGGCTGTGCTGAGGAGTACCCACTACATATGCTCTCTGTGCACATCGGGAAAAGTCAGAGAAGTCACATTACCTTCACAGCAGAGGGAAGGGAATGAGTGGGAAGACGCAACTGTTGGTTTTAACACAAATCCAGGCTCATGTAATTGGAGTTTTCATTTTTCGACTTAGAAATCTGTTGAGCATACACCTGTGAATTCAGAAAGCCATAAAGCACACGAAAGTTGTCTCTGCTCACTTCTCAGCTGAGCACAAAATTCTCTGTGTGTATAAGTATGTGTATGCTTACAGGTTAACTGGAAAAGCATATTAAATATATATTCTATGCTAACTTTCTGAGCAGTATTTTATGTTCACTTGAGTACTGTATCCTTAATATACTGGGCCACACTTCCTCATGATTGCTAAGTCTGGTTTTGCATTTTTTAAAGAAAAAGGTGTCAATAATCTATTGCTCAATTTTAAGCAGACTGATACAAATAATGATGCATTGTTACTGAAAAGCCCTTTAATATGGACTACAGTTAATAGCAACACACCCACACACCTCTCCTCCTGTTACCATTACTGAGAGTCAGACGTATGGAAGAACTGATGTATGGAAGAACTACATCTTTGCTTCAGTGCAAAAGCACATATAGTGGTTATGGCTGCGTGTAGAGATTTAGGAATCCATGCGGCCCACCTAAAATATAGATGACCTCAAGAACAGTAATAGAGAACCTATGCAACTATGACGTAACTCACTGTCTTTCCATGGCACAAAACAGTTAGCATCCAAAGTCGAGGCAGGGAGACTGTAAAATGTCCGTTTTTCAAGTTAAAATATGTTGGTCACAGTGATGTGTCTGCTGTGCACACCAGGAGTAAGGGTAGTATTCCACACTAACATTAGGGCTGCTGGGAATGGTGGATGTCAGAGCTTCTTGTTCATTCTGCAATGTTGATAATAGGCCTTGTGAGGATTTTTATTACAGAACCATCCATGGATGTACAATAAATGAATTTTTGAAGGACTGTAGATTCTTTTTCTCTTTTGTTTCAGGCTAGCAGGAGAAGGATTTTTTTTAAAAATCAAGCTGAGCCAAACTGGTAACCTTAACATGAGCGTCACTAAAACTGCATTCCCTTTTAAGAGAGAAATGACTGGCACCCCCATCATATAATAACCCTTTTGCATACCCTGCTTTGTATCTATTCATGGAGCTGCATAGACATCACCAGCTAGAGAATGGCTGGCGTTAAAAGTGAGGTTATCTGCGAGATACTGAATGCCTCCTTCTTCAGAGTGTGGGATTAGCCAGGATACACAAGTATAGCAGCTAAGTATAGTCACTATTAGGAGCGTGCACCAGATGGTACTGCTCTGTATAAATACTTCCTATCATTGCAGCTGTAGGTTTTCCTGCTGTTACATATTTGTCTGGTGTATAATCGTACCCCAAAATATACTGGTCTGCTTGCTGCTCCAGCACCGATGAGCTCATGTGAGAACAATGCTTGCAGACCAAGCTAGTGTTTGCAACCTGCCCACTAACGAGGGAGGCATTCCAGACCCAGACGCTTGCTCAACACATGAACATCCTTCCCAGTTTTCTCCTTCCCTTGTGGTTAGGCATCCTTAGTTCCCTGCAGCATCTCCTTTGCTCTGTCTTGATGGTTCTTAAGCTACGAATTTCTTGTGGCAGGAGGATCATATATTAAATTATTAAAATTGTGGCAAGTGAATGAGAGGAGTTAAAGAAAAGGAGCAGGTATGTATCCAAGGACAAAGAAGAAAGCAATGAAAATGTATTAGAAATTTTAGAGGTGTGTTGTTCCATTTAATGGACATACATGTCAAGTATGCCAGAAGTGACATAGAAAGAAAACAGATTCTGCTCTGGATTTGGAAAGAGGCAAAACAAGGGACACTCATTAGAGGGCAAAGTCCTCTCTGGTTCATAAATAATCAAAGATGATGTTAAACAACATCTGTCTGAAAGAAGAGCAGGAGGTCTAGATAAGCCACAAAGCAGCTGGCTCTGGTGTTAATTTTCAGTAAACCCTGGCATGCTCAGCTGGTTCTCAATGGCTGACACAATAGTAATTACAGCCAGTCAGCAATTACTCACTAAAAGGTCTAGTTGGTGCTATAGGTGAAAAATTTCTATTCATTCGACTTTAAATTCCAATGGAATTTTTACTGAAAATGTGCTATTTCAACAGACTTCTGGCAGAGCCCAGACAGACACAAGTGAAAACATGCCTGGTTTCCCATTAACCTGCCTAGCAAGGTGCTGGAGGCTCCCAGGGGTTACTGCTCCTGGTGTCCATCCACCCTGGCAGCAGGATTCCCTGTGAGGGGGACCTGCTATAGGGCCAGTCCTCACATACCTAGCCCAGACAGCCCACATGCTTTGGCTGGGGGTCCAGGATGAGCTCAGGGACACAGTTTCCTTTCATGGAGCCTGGCCTCGGTGCTACAGTGGCAACCCTGTCAATATTTCCACAGTATAGTGTGCTGTCCAGTAGCACCCTCAAAACAAATCCAAACCAACGCTGGAGAATGTTTTTAGTTAATTAAATCATCACTTACCGCAAACATTTAAAAGCTTGTGCTAAACCTGGATGATAAATACTGTTTTCATAAGAGCATGAGAGATATTAGGCTGGAAGGGATCACAAGTAACCTCTTATTCCACACCTGGGTTAGATAACAGTTTAGTGTTTGCAGGCAACAACATTAGCTCCAGATGCTTATTTCAGACATTTAGTAAAGTCCGGGGAAAAAAATACATATTCTGTGCTGACTGGTCTTACAAACACTGAAGGCTGTGAAGAGCTGCTGTTTCCAGCTATGCAGGAGACAACACTGATATCTCAGTACCCTCTGGATGATGCGGTGCTGGGAGGCATTTGCAGAGCTGCAGAGCTGCCACCTTCATCAGCAAAGCATAACACTGAACGGAGCTATGTCATGTGGCACCTAAGTTCCCTTGGCCATCTAGCGAGCCAAGTTTTAAATCCAATGCATCATACAATGATAAATAGCTTTGGAAATTAATACACTGTTCTATTTTTGCTACATAAAATGAGATGGAGACCTTGTTCTGTTACTAACAATGAAACAGAAGCTGTTTATCGTCCAGCAGAAGCAAAACTAAGCATAATAGGACACTGACTTGGCCACAGTTCTCCAGGACACTTTGAAGTGGATGTTTCAAGTTCCACATGCTCAAATGGAAAACATTCACTGCATTCATTCAGTTTTATATGCAGCATGTGCCTCTCCCGGCACATTTATCTCAAGGCTTGGGAAAGTTACCCTGTCCTCAGTAATAGACTGTCTACATATAAATTACTACCTAGCTATATATTCCCAAAAGGACAGTCCATACCTCCTCTCAGGGGAAAGCGTGCTGATGGCAGGAAGCGATGACAGCATGCCACCAGCATCTGCCTCCTTTTCCCTCTCTGACTGAGGTGAGACTTCTACCATTTCCACCCCAGAGCATCCGACCTATCCCACCCTTTTTTTCTGAGATGGCTGGGTTTAGATTTACACAAGCAGCTCAAGCGTTTGACCCACTTTCCAGATTGCCGTGGTCAAACTAACCCAAGAAACAGCTTCACATGCGTTAGTCAATACAAGCCCTTGCATGAAGACTGATACTTCTCCTTTGAATCCCCAGCTTTAACCTGGTCGATCCCTAGCAAGCTTAACAGGCTTAGCTTAAAACATTTCTGAACTTCCCCAAGAAGAAGCAGATGCTGAGGCAGACATCTTTTCACATAGCTCACCTTATTTACTGTTTCCTACAGGTCACTTGTTGGTCTCCCCTCGGCTTGCAACATCACTCCTCACCATTCAGAGGCACTTCAGCCTAATACATTATTAGTGGCCAGAAATAGGTGCCCTATTTAAGTCCTCGAAGTCCCAATGCAAGGGTTAGGAGCCACCTGTTTCCCTCATTCAGCTGCAGAGTGATACAAGTTACATAGATCTGGAACCTGCAATGAACTGATATAAATCTTCTGATGGGACCTGGGCTCTTTTAATATATCCTTTTGCTCTTAACGCTTTTGCACTCTACAGTTCATTTTATAAACCTTCTGCAAAATACCATTTAGACCTTTTTTTAACACAGCTTCAAAGAAAATAAACATTTTTCTTATCCTTGCTTTTACACCCCTGAGTAACTGTGCAGACAGACTCAATAGAAAATTATATTCCCCTTTATTTTCTCCAGGAAATCTTATGCCAAACTCTAGACTGTTGCAGAGAATGTGGTTCCTTATATAACTCATTAAGAGTCTACAAGATGCTGTGTACTGCTACTAATGTCACTCACAGTGAGTTGTGCAAACATGTGCACAATATACAGCTAAAGCAACAGTAGGCAATTCATCACAGACCCACAGAATGATAGAGGTTAGAAGGGACCTCTGGAGATCATCAAGTCCAACACTCCTGCCAAAGCACAGCCACCTAGAGCAGGTTGCACAGGAACATGTCCAGGCAGGTTTTGAAAGTCTCCAGAGAGTAAGACTCCACAATCTCTCTGAGCAGCCTGTGCTAAAGCAACTATTCTCCTAGAAGCTGTTGGGAAATCAAAGACAAGATTACTCAGAAAGCAAGTTTCCCTGAAATTGTGTCAAATAACCAAGATGTCATAGTACTACATGAAATACATAAAATTGCATTCAGACTAACAACATTCATGATGGAGTGAGCCAGGCAACCTAGTCAGGGCTAACTCATTTTCTTATATACACTCTGTCAGAGCCACAAACAGCAGAAGATTTGTTAAAACACTGGAGTCAACTGAGTGCCAAAGTCCTTAGCCAGCATCCTCCAAATTCAATGCCAAATCAGAGAAAGACCTCACAGATGTGCGCACTTGTTAAAAGTTTTTTACAATACTGGTATAGCCTGATAGAATATTTTGATTGGTTGTCATGGTAAAACAGCAAGAAGCAAACTACTAGAATGACAATAAGAAAAGTCTGCTACAGTCAAACTGGATTGCTTCCGTGCCAAAGGAGATATTTTTTGCTTCACTTTTGTTTTTTCTGTTAACCATATGCCCTATAATCAGTGAATATTTTGAACTAAGCAGTGTATGGATGCTAGCAATAAAATGTGAATCCCAGGAGAAGAGGGTCTGCAGGGCTTGCTGAGCATTGGTTTCTGGCAGCACGGAGCCAGACATAGCATTTTCTCTTCTTTAATCAGCAACCAGTAGCACAGGCAACTTTTTTGCCCTGTTGGACACAGAAAACAAGGAGTTGCACAAGCAAGCATTTGAAACCAGGAGCAGGTCACCTCATATGTCCAAGCCCACCCTGCCCATCACAGAAGGCTGTATCAGATGTTCCAGTCTCAGCAGCAGCTCCCAGGAACAGTTTGCCTCTCTGGGAGCTTCAACTGGAAGCTGTTCATTGTAGCCCAGATTCCCTTCCCAAAAGCCAAAAATAGCTTCCCTGCAAACCTGCTTGGGGAGGAAAACAGCAAAGGACAGTGAAATGGAAAACTTCAGAATTTGTTAACATTATTACTGAGTGACAGGAGAGGAGAGAGGAGACAGGTATTTTTATCCTCTACAATACAATGTTCAGCACATGTGAAGAAGACTTGTGTTTGTGCTCCCAGTTTTGTGTGCTGAGATTTCATCTGAGCACTAAAAACTACCCCATCACCTTCTTCGATTCTTATATCTGTCTGTATTCACCCTCTGATATTTACTTGTGCCTACATTGGAGTCTATGCTGGTTACTACACCTATCTGTATTTTAGCATCTATTGTAAAAATCAACAGGAATTAAAAAATCACTGGTTGTGTCTGTTCCCTTAAGGAATAATGACAAAAACTTTTTTATTTGCTACGGTAAATTTATCAGTACATTCACATTGGTATAAAACCATCTTAAAGGTGGTAAACAGATGACAAGGGACAAAAGTTCACCAGAATGACAGGTTCCACCATCTGACCCTCACTTTAGATGCAAGATATGAAAACCCCTCCCTCTCACTTGGAGCGGAGAAGGTGGGGAACCAGGAAAACACCTTTTTCTCCAGTATCTGCTTAAATAACACCCCTGTGCTCTGCTCTCCCCATTTCTTAACACAAAAATACCTCGTTCATGATTCTTGTGCAAGGAGATGACCTGGAGAGAGATGATGTGCAAATGCATTCACTAGAATGATTGCTGTTGCTTTGGAGAGACTTGCAATCTGTGATGGATAATACACAAACACGTCGCTATAGCAACACTCACATTAGTATATATTTGTACAAAGGTCCAAGCCCCAAGGGACTCATTCAAGCCTTTGTGAAAAGTTGAAGGTCTCCAATGAGATAGCAGGCACAGTCCCATGAGTTGGAGATGGCCAACACACCATACATTGTGTGAATTACTAGGCACTTGGGGTTGAAACAAGTGATGAGAAATAATTTGTGCGAAAACCAGCATCTGACTAAAACCATCCAGAAACTAACTAAATAACAAATCCAGGTCTTCATATAACAATGCACAGGAACCAGGAAATCTGAAGTTAACTGCTTGCCTTGAAGAGTTAGGTCATCCCTGCTAAGGTATGCAGACCTGATACAGCATATATCTAGTACCAGTTGGCATGCAGTTACTCCAGTAAAAGCAAGTAGAAAAATTCACATGCACCCAAAGACAGGTGGCTACCAAATCACGAGAATTAATATATTAAACACGTTCTTGAAATAAATTCCCTTCCTCTGATAATTTCCATTCCTCCAATGATTCTGTTTTAAGGATCCCCATATATTGCCTTTTTAGTGGAAGAAAATCTTGAAAGCACTAACATAGGTTAACATCTGTCACCCCTGTATAAAATATCGATTATAACATAATCCTCTGGGTTTTTCCCTGGGGTGTCATTGTTCTCTGATATTCATTGAAATCAGGAACACAAAACACAACTTGTCAAGCGTCTAGCATACAGAACAAAATGTGCAATATTTCTGATTTTTGAGTTTAAATCATCTTATATTTACATTTATCCTACACACAGAAAATATAGTTGAATGTCAAATGATACATTTGGATTCAGTTTCCACTGATCTACTTATAATACTAATGTGTCCTTTGAAAGCATTTGGCTCAGTTACATTCAAAGTTCAAAGAGATTTTAACCTCAGTGTGGTAAGATCCCAATCAGAAACCAAAAATTTACAGTAGTGATAGTAGCTGAAATTTTATCCCATCATCAGACAGTATGTTTAGCAGTTGCCCTCTGTCATACCCATCCATAGTTATATTCTTCTCAAAGGACGGGTGGAAGGAAGGAAGGGGTGCAACCTGACAGCACAAAGCGCCTGAGATTTATGGAGTAGAAGAAATTGTATTTTGCACTCTTCTTTTCAGTGTACTAATGAGCCTCAGCCCAGAACAATGCCATTTTTAAGATGACCAGCTTAGATGGGTGGCTATTTTAAACATTGTTGAACAATGTTATGTATCATAGAGGTGACAGGGTTGGAGGAAGCTGTAACCATGTGCACAGTGTATTGTTGACACAAGGCAAGATGTCTTTGTTTATTAGGCACTGATTAGATCTTTTCTGGTGTTAAATGCCCTTTCTCCAGTGAATGAGTGCCTGTCCATCATCATATGCAGGGTCACTGAATGCAGCCAGATGATACCCTTTAACTTTCAGGCTATGAGTAAAGTCGATACTAAAACAAATCAACTGATACCTGTTCTCTGAAGTAATCTGTCTATTGTAACCAACAAAACTGCTCTTGCTGCATTTGATTCTCTGTATGAGGAAAGAAAACATCTCTCTGACATTTCTGGCAATGTCGAACAGCTCTGCACTCAGTAATAAACAATGTGCACAAGAGAAATGAGCATTTCGGAATAACGTCCACATTGGTGTTTCCTGATTGTTCATGCTTGTGTGAGTGTAGCAAGTTCCTGAGTTCCTGCAGAGCATGACATACTAATCCTCACAACTACCACAAACAAACTGAGGAGGAATTTCTGCCATACCCACTCTTGTCCCTTAAAGGATCACCTTCAAACTGATTGAATAAGAGCCTGATATGGTGACAGATCATACACAGTCATGCTGTTCTCGGCCACCTTACAGAGAGTAGTGGGTGCTGTTCGTCTGACACTTTGACACATGTTTGGAGGAAGATGCCTTGAGCTGCTGCATCCAAGATAATTCCACATAATTCCTGAGCCATCAGGCAGTCAGTAAAGGTGAGGTGGCAGAAAATAAGCTGACTTTAAAATGACAAATTTCCCACAATCGGTGCTAGAAGGGAGAAAATAATAATAATTGAAAAAAAGTTTCCCAATTATAACTGAAGAAATACCATGGTAGTTCCTGGGATAATAAACCATTGAACTAGGAGAGAGTAGGTATGTCTGTCTTGACTTCATAGGAAGAAGATAACTTTTATCTGACTGTTTTAAAGAAAAATAAACAAACAAACAACAAAGAAAAAAACTAGGTGCTTTAGATGGGATATTCATAGATAGGGAAAAACTATAGATGTGGTGGTCCATAAGTTCAAAAATTCCATCATTATAGTTTTAATTACACCTGCCATGAGTAGCAAGAAAGATAACAGAGCATGAAGCAATCACATTCAAGTGAACTAAAATCCTGTCTTTGCCTTCATGGGTAAAAGGGCAGCACTGAATTGGCTGGAGAAATAGTATTGCAAACAGCAGCGAATAGCTAACAAATTGAGGCTAAGTTTATCACAGTAGTCACAATACTGGGCAAAATTATTCAAAACCAAAGCAGGATCATCTCATTTGTCCCACAGGAGAGAGAAATCACTCAGGCACTGCTGAGACCTTCCATGAGCTGTATCCTAGAGTAAGTTTGGAGGGGATATTAACAGTCATGCAGGTGGGGCAGCAGAAGAAGAGATCCCTGAGCAATTCACTCCCTGAATGTTTACTCAGGGCTCTGGGCTAGTTCTGCAGCCCATTGTGCTGGGCATCATGCTGATACCAGCACCTGTAAAGGTGAAGCCACATAAGGTGCAGTTGTGCTGTGGAGCAGAGTGCTGTGCAACCAGGCTTGCCTTCAGCAGCACTATCCAGTCAATCTGCTCTTCATTACCAGCCAGTAGATTATCTCCTCTACAGATCACAGCTCCCAGGACAGAACTGCTAAAGCTGGCTCTACTCAGGACTACATGGATACACTAGCAAAGAAAATGCATGAGTAGTATCATACAGCTCATGGCCACATAAACAAATTTGCTTCCACCTCCGAGCAAGATGATCGCATCCATGCAGCCTTCAGCCTGCATTCTCCAGACTGTCCCTGTCCACTGTGGTCTGCAGGAGAGCTATTTAGGGAAAATCATACCAAGGTGTGTGTGAAGAATTAAGAGCCCATGTTCTAGCCTATACTCTGGCCCTAATATTTGTTGCATTTCTAATGTACTCAAATTAGGTTCATTTGGGTCAGGCACAGCTCTGCTCCTGCTGAGCCAGCTGAAAGCAGCATGTCCACAGCCCCAGAGCACAGCACTAGGAGCTGGTAAACCTGAGTTGGCCCTGTACCTCCTCATCCTGCTCCCTTATCCAGGAGCTCAGCACCAGTGCCTCTGATCCCACCCAAGCTGGCTTCCAGCACCCACACAACAGCACACAGGGAAGCCCTCCCTGAGTGAGTGCACCTGGCAGCACGATGCAGAAATTCAAGCTGGCTTTATGTGAAGCCACCTCAGGAAGCCATAGCACGTGTATTTCTCAAGTCTTCCAGTCCTGCTTTCCCTTGGATAACAGAAAACTAACAGGATACAAGAGTGGTAAGGAAAGAAGCAAAAGCATAGGCTACAGACTGTCACCCAGGAAGCACTTATAATAGCACAAAGCTTGAATTTGCACTTTTAGCTTCCATTGTAGGACTTTGCTGGGTATAGGGGTTTTTTGTCCTTCACATGCATGTTAAACAATGTAGGGCCTGATCTTGAAGCTTTAATGCCTTCACTTATTTTGAGCGTGTGCTCCTGCAAGAAGGTGTGGTGCACATGTACCTGCAAGACTAAGGTCTAAATGACTGTTTCCATCTCCTTTTTTGTATATTGATCATCTCTTTGTACTTTTGCCTTATTTCCCTGGCCAAGCCTTTCAAAGCCAAAGGAAATGAAACAATACTTCCCTCTACTGGAAGACCCAGGAATTCTGGAAATTGATGTGAAGTGTTAAATTTTTCTGAGCTACGTTTGCTAGATTGAGAAGACAGACCATAGCAGTAGGGACGAAGAAGATAGAGGGGGGTTAGAATTTTTCATTCAATTCTTAGTCCTGGATTAAAGCATGGGGGAGCTCCTATATAACTCACTCTTTTTCCTCGAGGTTTTAGTCAGTGTGCCACATTTATTGTTTTAATTATCAATGCACCTCTGAAAACCCTCATGCCACTTGGGTTATTTGCTGAGATTATTTTAAGTCTCACTGTACCCGTAACTTTCTGAATCTGTTGCATGGTTATTAGGCAGATTTTCTAAAGCTGCAATTGTATGGCTTATTCCAGGACTCCAATGAGAGTTTGGGGAAAAAAAAAAAAAAAGAAAAACAACCACCACTAATGAACATCTTTGAAACTCCCAGTGGGGGTGTGAAGCAATGGCTAGCCAGGGGAAAGCTCTAGGGGACATGGAAAATTTCACTGGTGGCTTATAGATCTTGTTGAGAAGGTTGTTCCACAAGACTGGAAAGGGTGATTCCCACTGGAGTCATGGGAGCCCTGAGATTTCCAACTTTATTATAAATTAGGATCATGCAAAGCAAGGTCAAGCACCAGCTGTCCCATTCCTGATTTCCAAGCATCATCTACTGGCAGCTGTCCATACGCTTTTCTATAGATAGATTTCTACTGGTTGTGGAGGCCACAGGGAAATTTGATAATACGGGAAATTAAACCAAGTAATTCCCAGATACCTCTGTTCCCAGTTTCATCTTTGTCGGATTGCCTCCCAGTCTCTCGCTGGGTTCTGTAAATAATTACATTACCTTCTGTACCTTCTGATCATTCGTAACTTACTTCTACAATCAAATTAGGTCCACAGAAACAAGTTTGGTCAACTGGCTTAACAAATATCTTCACAAATATCTTCATATGGAATCCAAAGTGTTCCAAATTGCTCTTTAACTGACAAAGTATCGTTATCTAACATCTCTTTAACCAATGAGGTAACAGATGAAGCATTTCGGCCGCTAGTAAATGTTACCATTTCTGGGCTGAAGCACAGAACTGCACAACAACAAGACTACAGGCAGGGAAACAACCACAAAAAAAGATTTTTCAACTAAAATCAAGGAGAGTTATAGGTAAGATCTGTGTGGTCAGATCCTCAGAACGTCTTTGGTATGCATCCAGCTCTTACTGAAGGAAAACTTCTACCGACTCAGTAGTAGTTGCTCAAGGACAGCAGCTCTAATCCAGGGCTCACATTTTGCCAGAGCTCTGGAATTAACACCTGCTGCTTTGGAAAAATTGCCATGGCATCCCTTGGGGGCTAAAAGAGGTCAGACTACCCTCCCCTGCCTCCTAAGATCAAATTGAATCACAGAGTTAGCAAGCTGGCTAAAAAAAAACCTGAAAGGTAATAACACAACTTGATTCATAGGTTTGACATGCTCAGCTGAGGATTCTTCTCCCCGTTTTTGTCCAGTTAGTCAGTTCTTCTGTTTCATAATGGATCTTGGATATTGTGCTTCTTTCCTGTGTCCAGGAACATACTTGCCTGAAGTCTGAAAAGGAAGGAAAATGTACTGTTGCTAAAAATGACCATATCGTCACTTCAGGCAAATCATGAGCTCTTTACGCCAGCAGCTAAGCAGTCATGCTCAGCTAGTTTCATTCAATGAAATCAGGTTGCATGTATGAGTAACTACTTATTTAGCGTCATAGAGAATTCAAAATCTGGTCATTAAAAGTCAGAATCAGAAATGAGAAGATCATAGCAGATCACAAGGTCTAAGTCACATTGTACGAAAGGACTTTGTGTTCTTAATTATTCAGACTATCAAGACTTAGCAT
>WEIS01029923.1:0-20383 GCA_013389965.1 Todus mexicanus | reverse complement strand
CTTGCATTGAGAGAAAAAAAGGGGGTGGGGGGAGGGCTTCTTTTTGTAGGAAAACAGCACACCAACTTCCCAGAAACAACATAGCTGTAAAGAATAGAGCTGGAGAGATTTCCTTTTAGGGCAAATCTCTCCGCTATTCACTGATTTATTATTAACATTTGTACTGCTGCTGCACTAAAAGGCTCTGGCTCGCTTGGGCTCCAATAGGCTAAGTACCACATTGATGGCTAAGTACCACACTCAAGGCTCAAGTTCAGCCTTCAGTCCAAAGCCCAAAATCACTGATACTTCACCCAGTCGAAAGATGACCTGCTGGTCCTTTAAGCAAGGAAACTAGGGCAGAAAAGGAGAAAATCTCAGGTAAGAGCTGTCCCCACAGGTAACGTGGTCACTGCTAGATCAACAGCTTTCATTCTGCATTGGGACCAAACCTGAGAAAAGTAGGTGAAAGCCTCAGTCTCTGCAGACTTTCACATCTGGTTCTCCAGAACTGTATGCCTTGATGATGAATACAGAGGTCCATCATTCCCATGTATAAATAGACATTTGCAGAATGGGAGGATATTTCAACTAGCTTCATGAGATACTCCTGAGTGCAGCAGCAACTTCTGTTAAAAAGCCTGTTAACAGCCCACTGCATCTGTGGCAGTGATCTCACAATGGCTTTGCTCACTGTGGATAATAAAGTTGTAGTTTCAACCACTGCAACCCATGGGGCTTGTTTATTTGGTGACTGGTGCCTCCATATTGAACTTGTTTATTCACGTTCCTCAGATGCTTGGACTGACACATCCCCAGTGTGACTGGAAAAAAGCCCTCCATTCTCTGCACAGTACCACCTATGACTAGCCTACCTGATTTGTTTTCCTCCACAAAAGGCACAGTCTGAGACAATAAAGTCCTAGAACTGACTTTGCTTGGCCATTTGGTCCCTCTGACCACAAATACCTGGCAGAGTCCTGAAGGGACTCATGTTCCTGCTGCCTCTCAACTCTTGTCACCTCTGCTTCACCCTGCGGTTGTGCTGCACCTTGGCAGCAATCAGAAAGCCATCTGAGCTTGCACTGTTCCCCACTGCATTTGTATTTAGTTGAGCAGCTGAGGAGTATTCTTTCAGGTCAGAGAGCAGTGGAAACCACAGCTTACAGCAGCTGGGAGCTGCTAAAATAAGCCTTTCCCTGCGTGTGTACTTGAAAACAAAGATGTAGGGTCCCAGGACATCAATGGGAGGTTGCGACGCCCAGGGGTTAATTAGCAGGATGTGTCAGAGGTGCTGAGCTTCAGCCTTATGAATGCTGCAGGGTAGCATGAAACAGTCACAGAGACACTAATCCTAGATGGCTTCATTTTGTAGTTCTGTCTCTGGATAACTACAACTGATGAGTTTTCTGTAAGAACATGATTTTGTGGATATATACAAAAAATAATTATGTTTTAAAATAGTTGAAGAAATCAAAGATGAAGTGAATAGCATCTGGTATACTCATAACATCCATGAAATCATAAATTGAGTGCTTTATGAGCTCTTGCCCTTCAGTGCCATCCATTTTTTCTGTTTCCTGGCTCCCAGGCCATGAAAGGTTGGCCACTCCAGAGTAGGCTATTACTAAACAGTCTTTAAACAGCATGTAATTGTCAAGACAACCCTTTTAGATTGTACATATCCTTGTGAATTATTAGATTGCACTGCACAAAGGAGCCTAAGAAGAGCCTTTGAAGATAATACCCCACAGGTTAGCCATGGCCTCTGTTTGCCAAGACTCTGATGACACCACCTCAGGAGGAACTCCTTCACAAAGACTCTCCATTTCCTGATGCAACAATATGGCATAACACCATGAAATCCAAGTTTTTATTTCCTTGCTATGGACACTAGACTTCACATGCTGCCAAGGGCCGCAGGACCTGCCCTGTCCATCCCCATCCAAGTTCTGTAACATGGAACCCCAGAGTAGTTCTCTAGAAGCAAACACAGGGACCACACCATCAACAGCAGCAAAGCTGTCCTCCTTCCAAGATTTTATTTCAAAGAGGTATGACCTTCTGAGTCATGTGTCCTAGGCAGTCACATAGCATCCAACATGAAGCAGGTTTAGCAACAAGAAATTCTGAGGCATGTGCTACCAAGCCAAATATTCAGCGTAGCTCATTAAAACGGCTACTCTCCATACTACTTTTTTTTTTCTCTCTCTCTCCACTGTCTTAAACAAAACATTCAGCCCAAGGGATCATATATACTCCTCAGCCTTTTTGATGGGGGCTTTTTTCTAAACCTTCTGGCATTTCTCTTTTGCCCACCTCTGGTCTCCATCTAATTTGTCTTTATTTTTTATTCCCAGTCTTACTCTTATGCTCCAGAATCACATGTGCAGCCTGTCAAAATAACAGAATAAGATTTATACAGCAAGTCCACTGAATGGGAGAACAGCTAAGCAGTCTTTCTCAATGCTCAAGTTATTTTACACCATGCAGAGAAGAAGGGCAATGCTACCCCATGCTTCCTACTCTGTCTCTGCAGATGGCTGAGTGCTATTTGTTTTGTGCTCTGTTATAATCCCAGGTCCCCTTTTTTTTCTTTGCTGCTGCATAAGTGCTTGCACCTTATTGGTAGTCTTGCCTTTGATTTTGCCTTGCTAGATAGAACTTTTTACTTGTCATGAAACCAATCAAATGAAGTTTAATAATGACCTTTCTCCAATTCATTTAATTTGGAATTCCCCTGCTCTCCACAGTAATCCCCTTCCCTCATAGATTGGTTAAGCCTTGCACTTCCCCACTACCTCATGATAAAGTTCACCAGCCAAAATATTTGCTGTTCTAGACCATGCTCTGAGCCCCTCACGGGTAAGAACCAGAAGTCTGAAAAAAAAAAACCAATGTAACAAATATTTTAGCCTCTTCTTGTCCTTTACAGACTGATCAAAGAGAAAAATCAGGTTTTGTTTTTGCACACAGAAAGTATTTCATCCTAGTCCAAGGAAAGTTTTCAGACATTATCAAAAGATTTTAGATTTGGAGATTTCAAACCTGGATAATCCAGCTACATAAGTGTGTATGACCTAGCAACACAGGTGTTCTGTTGGGTCTGTTACAGTTCAGTAGTTCTCATTAAGAAACTAGTTTATGTTTCTTCCTGTAATTCAAATGTGTTTCTAGAATATTTATGTCAACTCTAAACTGCCATTCACTTCCTCCTTTAGTTTTCTTTTCTCTCTTATTCTATCCTAACTGAAATATTTTAAAGCTAGGGACCACTATCTACCCTCACTTCACGAAAGCACAGACCATAAGACTACTTGTATTCTTCTGAAGAAAAAAAAAAATCAAGCCCTGATGCAAAGATTTTAAATGCTGGAGATCTACTGCTGTCATAAGTAGAAAAGTAAAAGGTGTCTTAAAGTAAATGTCCCACAGTCCATCAGCAGTATAAGGAAAAGAGCCTGACCACCTCGTGGCCCCAGCATCTACCTCTCTTTAGCATCACCACCTGTGAAAGTCTTGACCTTTCCACCATGCTTCTTTGGCTGTACCTCTACATTTGAAACTGAGCACAGCCTACCAAACACTATTGATTGAAACATTATGTTATCATCTTACTTTCAATAGCACTTTACACCAACCCAAAATAGCACTTGCCTTTGATTCTCTGTACCAGATGTTTTCACTGAGCTCTCCACAATGACATCTGATTTCCTGAGTGACTACAAATCATTTCCAACTCAAATTACTCTTCCCACATGCATATGCAGTATTTAATACACTACTGTATCATTGTGTTGGGTGGCTTAGTTTGGTCCTTCTGACTAGTGAGCCACTCTGTTTGATAAACCATTATCAGCAAGATTTATGTCTCATCTTTCTCACTCCCTCTTTGTCCTGGTTTGGGTTAGAACAGAATAAGTCTGTTCTATGACTTACTTTTCAGCTAAGTCTGTCTGAAGTTAGCAGTATGTTTACCAGACAGAGCCTGCTTCTAACAGTAATAACGCTCCATGTTTATAGTTAGTACCAAGGATTGGTATGCAAACCAAGGTCATTGATAGACTTCGTGTACCACACAAGGGGTGCAGAAAAGAGAAGGCTGTACCTTCAGGGAGGAACAACCAGGATAGGTGACCCTAAACTAGCCAACAGGGATATTCCATATCCATATACATCATATTTGGTATAAAGCTGAGGGATCACAAGGGTCTTGTTCCTCTTGCCCTTTCTTCTGGCCCTCTTGCCATTTTTGCCCGTCACCATCATTTCCTTGAGATCGAGCTGCTCTCTTGGCTTCGGGACTTTTCCTCGCTGGGTTTGGCCTTGGCAGCTTCAGCTTTGCTCTGAGGCCTCCAGCCCTGGTCTCAGCCCCTGGTTCCGGCCTTGGCTGGGCTCCAGGTTCTGGGCCGCACCCCTGAATCCAGCTCCCGGTTCCCATCTGCTGCTGGGCCCTTCCACAGCATCAGTGGGGACGGTGACATTTTTACCATACGGAGGATCAGATTCAATACTGGTTTTGTACATATTTGTATATATTCACTTCTTATTATTATTATTGTCATTATTCATTTTCCTTAGTAAAGCTGTTCTAGTTTCCTTTCCTAATCGATAAGTCTCTCTCCTTTATTTCATTTCTTCCCTTTTTGGGTGGGGATGGGGAGAGAGTGTTCTGTTGCAGATTTTGGGGTGCACTGACCCCAAACCATGACACTCTTCCACCAGCTTAAGACATTTTTTTAAAAACATCAGTCAAGATAGATCCCTGTGTTATCAAGCCAGCTCCTCCTGTTTTCTTACCAGTTACATGATTAGGCTTGACTTTTACCCACTTACTTACTGAGTAGATAATCGGGAGAACTTTTGTCAAAACCCCTATTCAGAGGAAGGCATATGCACTGTCACTACATCACCTTGTCTCTCTGGAAAGAAAGGTGACACCACACTAGTAGAAGAGTGTAGAAACTTTCCATTTCTTCCTAGGTATCAATTTGTTGTTCATGTCCTCTATAGCACAGAAAAAAGAAAAGAGGTAGTTGGAAGGATAAAAAAAGGAAACAATTATTTAGGTTCTCTTACAACAAAAGAATATGGGCATGTAGAAGTAGGATCTACACACTTCAGTCATTTAACACATTTCTTCATAGCTCTATTGAGTTTCCACCTGTGCTGCCATACACAAAGTGAGTGGGAGAGCTGGCCAGAGAACTGCTGTTCTGGAGGCTGGTGTCCTGTGAGACCAAAGGGACAGCTTTGCTGGCACAAGGGTGAGGGTCAGGTGGGGTGGTAACAAGCTGCAGATGGTGAAGCATGTGGGAATAGAGACATGCTGGAATTCACAGTCTGCACTTCCACAAATCATATTATTTTTTGTGTATTCTCACTGCTCGGAAAGGACCGATGATATAAAGATCTTCATGTTAGCCTGTGTTCCCATGGAAATGAAGATTATGCAATTTCTCTCTGTCAGCTTGTCCTACTGTTTCCTGAACCAGTTTTTGGGCAAATCTGACAGAACCTTGTAGCCCTCAAGAAATTAATATTTCTAAGAGTTGCGTGAAAAACAGCATCTAGAGAGAGAGGAGATCCAAATCAAGGCCTTTGCCAGGGGAAAGTTGCAAATTGAGCCTTCTTCCTCTGGCCTGTTTGGCCATTTGGCTGTATCTCCAGCCAGATAAAAAATGTCTTGCCTCTTGACTAGACAGCAGTTAGAGGAAAGGGCAGAGAGTTATAGATAGGTTTAAGGAACACGGTGGGAAAAAGGAAAGATTAAGCTACAAGGAACATTATTTCTGCGGACATAGAGAAGCAGTTCAGCTCAGTTATCACAGAGGCAGCTGTTCCCAGCTCCCCTGGGCTTTCACATCCAGTAGGAACCAGGAGCATTTGAGGCAAGATATTTCCGATCAGACAAAACCTCCAGTTAAGCTATAAACCAACCTCACTGCCTTCCCGAAGTGTGAGCTCTGCCTTTTCCACCCATTCCTTGACCATAAGTAACATGATGGACACCACCTGAAGCAGCTCCAGGTTTTTAGTCACAAGGGTAAAGCTGGGGTTTGCCACACTGAAGGACTGAGAAGTGGCTGTTCCTGCCATGGAAGGAAAGGGAAGGGATGATGTGGGACAGAAGAGCAAGGCTGTCCACTTCCACAGCCTACTGTAACATGACGGTAATGGGGTGATTGGTGCCACTGGCAATGGCCAGTAATGAGCTCAGCATCTATCCCTAAGCATGGAGAGCAGCAAATCTGGCTTTCCAGGGTGTGGCTTGGTCCAAGCAGGTGATAAGAGCAGAGGTGTTTTACCTTCCTAGGGATCTGCCATCCTCAGACAGTGATTGCCTCACCTGGGTGTAGAGCCAGATCTGGATTTCTCCTGATAGACAGCAGCTGCTGCTTCCTTTCTAGCTGGATCCTGAGAGGAGATTTTACTTTAAGCCAGTTTTCTGAAGTGGTTCCATTTTGCAAGGAAACTTCATTGAGACAGAGAAGGAGGATATCCTCAGTGAACTTTGTGTCTTCTCAACAGTTAACAAGGCAAAGGGAAGGTCTGGGCTCCTGTATGGCCTCCCAAAACCAGCTCTGAATTTTACCCAAACAGTGTGGCGATTGTTATAGGAAAAAATCTATTGGAGATGTTCAAAAACAATTTGGCTAATGCAAAATGTTATGCAAACAGATGCAGAAACAAAGTTATTTTGCAGTCTTGATTCTCCCAATACAGCGAGTAAAGCCAGCAAACCAGTGTCATCTGAAAAGCCTCAGACATCCGGAAAAATATTCCTTGCCCCCTTCGGGAAAAAAGAATACAATTTTGCTACATCTATTTAAGGAAAACACTAGATAGCACATGATTTCACATTTGTGGAAGAATGATTATAGCCAAATGTTTGATGTGTGTTTTTGCAAGACAGAAAGATATTCGGGGCAGGAGGGAATTGCAGCCACTAAAATGATGTGTTCTGGTGTGGATAAACACTCCATTATCTGAGAAGCTGAATCATTATTCCTCAATAGTAGTGTAATGACATATTTTTAATTGGGAGCTTGTGTTGATAACAACTAAAAGTGCATCATCTTTTCCAGGAAGCAAGCCTAATGCAGAGATCCATTTGATCTCCTGATTTCTCTATCGACTTTGTGCTGCGTGCCAAAATAACAAGTCATGCCTTCATGTCACTGCTAGAAATGAGCTTAGCCAGAGTTCATCTCCAGACAGAAAACATACCCAGAGTCTGAAGGGATTTGAAATCACTAAATCATAGGTCGAGAAACAGCATCCAACTGCAGAGTCTGGAAAAATTTGGGAGGATGGGAATAGAAGTGGAGGAAGCAGGGAAGGGGAAGAAATTGCAACGGAACTTAGAAAAGGAGATCAATGAAAGCACTTTAACTTCAGCTTGGTTATGATACTTTAAGTAATCAAAGGCTACTGAATGTGACAAGAAGAAGTTGTGCCAATATGCTGAAAATATCCAGAATGAGTGTGCTATTCCCAGTGCCCAGGGGGGAGGGATTTTAGGGCTGGTCCGTTAGCCCTCCTGAGCACTGCTGCTGCTGCTGCTGCTGCTGCTGCGCAATGCACCTGGCTCCCGGCCAGCTACAGGGATGGAGAAGGCTCCTTCTCACTGCTGCAGCTTAGCTTTTTTATCTTTCGCTTAATTGAAACTCTAAATTTTGCTCTTAGGAAAGTATCTCAGTCGTTCACAGTGAACAACCCTAAAAAATTTTGGATGGTTTGCTCACCTGTAAGAATATTATATTGCAATAACTGCACTCTGCAGAAGCCTCTTTGGCATGTTTAACACCAAATGCCAAAGCAGATGGCAGGGACGCTATGACTTGGCTAACACATACAGGCGCTACACATTATACCCATGGCTTGGATGACACTTGGATGCAATAGCCCTCCTTCCCCCAAGACATTTACTCCAAGGCAACATTCTGCTGATTCTCCTGAACCCAGGCAGAAAGAGAACCCCATTTCCCACTGCTATTGTGCCTGTGCTGCAGGTTTGCCACTAGAGGACACTGGATCAACATGAGACCTTGCTGGAGGGCTGGACCGGGGGATGGGAGTGGGGGGCTGCTGGGGGGCTCTGTAGGCCCACACCACTGCTTTCTCCCACTTATGAAAACCCTGGGAAAGCTGGAAACTGGACGGGGGGTTCTCAGCTGCACCGGCGGTCGTTTGCCACTCGAGGCTATGACTCTCAGATGTTTTCCATCCCTTTGGGATTCTTCCATTTTATATTTGGGGTTCATTTTTTTTTATGCTGCAGGGGAGGAAAACTGGGAAATCAATGTTATTTTGCATTGTGCAAAGCTCGATGTGTTTGTTTATGATGGGCTCTTTACTAGGGAGCCCATTCAAAAGGAATTGTGAAAGAAACCAAACAGGAAAGGGTGGAACAATGATCTCGATAAGAAGCATCACAGGCAATGCTCAAACACAATAGTTAGATTTACAGCCTGGAAGATGTGAGGACTCTGCCTCAACCCCAGTGAAACTGTTGTTTTTCTAACACTGTAGATCCGGAGATCAAAGGGTAAAGATCAAGCCTGCAGAAGGAGCAGGGGAGAAAGGGTTGGAAAAGCTCTTTCAGGCTCATGAGGCTGACAGAATCATGAAGCCTGCCCTAGGCAAGTTCTGACTTGGTCACCAAAAGAACAAAGTCTCATCTACTCATGGCCATGAGGGAAGCGCTGGATACAGGATTGCAGTGTGTAAATATGTTTCTGCTCTTTTAAATCAATGTCTCAGAAGTCCAAGTACTTCAGACACAGGAGTCATTCTTCATTATGAAGTTCTTCATTGTTAGGCAGCAATCCATAGCTGTTCACGCATGATCCCGGGAGAGACTAGCTACCTCGCCACAGCTGTTGGACTGTGACAGGTATGTGACCTTTCATGAGTGAGGAGATGGATCCAAGGATCTTCTTGGCAGTGGCTAGCGTGAAGGGGCTTCACCTAATGTCAGCACCAGAACTAGAGCGCATGAGAAGTAGGGCTGGTTCCTGGTACAGGCAGAACAGGCAGCAGACTACATGAAGAGAGCAAAATTGACTGAACTTCCATGTTACTTGGTCTCTGTCAGGTTAGCTATTGTAGTCGCTGATGCCAAGTGAAGGTAAGTCAGGCAGGTGAGCTAGTAGCTATTGCAACAAGCCACAACCCTCCTGCAGGAGATACCCCTGCTTGACCGCACTGCGTTTCTCACAGTGGGATCCCCTGCAGCCTGCTATAACTTTCTCTATAGCCCTCCCTTCTCAATGCAGATATAGCCTAGTTCTGGTCTGCAAAGGATGAGTGTCTTCAAGACTGGCCTGAAGACAGCTCCAAGAGAAGCCTTGGTGAGGCACCTGAGGAGGAGACTGCTAAGACCAATCACTAAATTAAATCACTGTGTGAATGACACCAAGGCATCACAACCACCTCTGGGAGAGGAGAATAAAAAGGTTCTCCATCAAAAGCATGACACAGGCCCTGTGCCAGTGGAGAGGGACAAGCACATGTGCATGTAGGAGGGGGCAGCCACCGCACTATGGTGCAGCTATGCTGGTAGTGCTACCGATGTGAGGGAGAATTGTCCCCTTGACACCTTTCACGCCCTGGCATTTGGAAACACATGCTGAGTTCGTGGGAGGATTCATAGCACTGTGCTGGGCACAGAGTGCCTCAGAGTTGATTTTGGAAATAGAAGGTCCTTTATGACACTTCTGTGCCTTCTTGTTATTTGAAAAAACACATTAGGATAGAACTGATTCCTGTTCTTCACCATTAAGCACAGTACAGCTTTTTTTGAAGCAAATACTGCTACTGGTAAACACCTCCTGTTACTAAAACCTGCAGTAAGAAAAGGAAGGGCAGTAGGAGCATGGGAACAGGACTGCTCTTTCCAGCAGTTACCCACAGACTTTCTCATGGTCGGCAGGAGTTGAGGTACACTGAGAACAGAAGAACAGAAGAAGAATTTAACTATTTTTTTTTTAAAATTGCTGACAAACATTAACATTTGTTCAGTTACTGTATTTTCCACTAAAAACACACTGTCACTGCAGAAGCTGAAGGACACCTTCCTCCAAATTCCCTATTTCCCAGCAGGTAGGACAAGCTTACAGAGGGGGAACAGGTCCATTTCAGAGGAAAGCTTCAAACTACCACCTCAGGAAGCACCCCAGCCAGGACACTGTAAGATGTTTGATAGGAGAGGGAGCAATAAAAGGTTGACACCACCAGTTATCCCCTAAGCCCCTGGTTTCTTTTTTGCATCTTTCTATGTAGCAGGTTTGGTATATTTCTGAAACATCAAGACAAACCATTCAGATGGCTCTGAAAAGTTTTTCCCAGTTCTGTTCATCCATACTTGTTGCCAAGCTCATCCCTAACTCGTAAGCACCCACTGCTAAGCCAAAATTACATTCACAGAGCACAAACTATTTGACGAGGAAAAGAAAAAAAATAATCCAACCTGTTTTAATATCCAAATGGATTTTAAGGCAAGCAACAGTGATTTATTTTTCAAACACAGACAAAGAGGGAAACTTGAAGAAATACGTTTCTGGAAAACTTACCCATGTCAAAATCCTCACAGCCACCAAGAGGCAAGAATACAGCTCTAAATCACAGCATGAGACAGGAGGGGCTGCACATCCTTGTCACGAACAGCCAAAATCAAGAGCCTGGAAGGAGTCTAGATAAATCCCATATTGATGTAATTCATACTTTCTTCCACCTCCCCAGCCCCATCCCTCGGAATTGTATCAAGAGAGACTCCCGCTAGGTTAATAACTATGCATTACTCAATTCTATGCGGGTGCACCCTTCGCCTCACCTACCCTTCACCTCTGCTCTCTGGCCCTCACATCCAGGGTAGCTCAAGGTGGAGCCCCTCACATACCTCGAGTCTCACCCCAGCGACTGTAATGACAACATCTAATGCTTGTTTAACTTCTGGGATTGCCCGAAAGAACTATATTTAGGAGAAAAATCTAAAAAGCTGCTCCTTTGACTTGTGCTCTCAGGAAGTTCCTGGCTCCTGCAAGTCTCTCTATACCAAAGCTAACTATTAAACTCTTGTTATTGCAGCCCATTTCTGTAACAGCAGTTGCCCAGTAAGCATTACATTCAAACTGCACAAACCTTCTGGAATTCACATTAACATACAAAGGACATCTTGCTCTATCCAAACACTTTCACTTCTTATTTTTCTGCTGTTATTCACATACCTGAAATAGGGATACTTGGCAGCCAAAAATGGGTTTCACAGCTTCTAAAAGGTAACAGTTGTATCAAATACATCAAATGTCTTCCTAGAAGCACATGTGTACACATTTTTTGGTATTCATTTTTTGTTTATTCAAAAAAAAAAAAAATAGGACACCTGCTGGCATTCATCCTGTACGTAATTTCAATTATTGAGAGCACATAATAGAAAAGCAAATACAGGTATCTTCAAATCGCACTGGCATTTGCTATCATATTTTGACTCTGTTTTAAAAGTACACTAGCTGAAACAGGCTATTTTGATGGGGAAGAGAAAAAGTTAATTTTATGTTCTGATGTCGTTGTTGCAGGAGATAGAGATGTGTAAGACTTCAAAGACTCACAAATTGAAGAGTTTTACAGTACTGCAACACAATTACAATCTCAGTTACATGCATATTCAGCAGCAATGAGCAGCAGATTTTAAGAGATACTCAGAAGTAACAGTTATGGGATGAGCTTTTGAAATCAAAAACACCAGCTTGAAATTATGAGGATTATTTGTTCACTGCTTTTCCCAGAATTCATGTTAGTGAAAAGAGCTGTGAAAATCCCTGTTGCAGATGATTTATAGTCAAGCTTTCAGACAGGAACATCAGACATATTATTTGGGTATATGGTAAAGGTAGCATAAAAGTCTCAAACAATTAATTCTGTTTTAAATTACTTTTTGTGGAAGCACATCGTGGAGAACCAACTTGAATTGTGGTTCTGGTTACTAATAAGTAACCCAATCTTTTAGTTTCAAACTGCTTACAGGCTTACAGTAGGTTACCTTTCTAAAGGGGTTGCACCGTTTGGAAACACCATTGGACTGAAACATAACAGGCTCTAGCTGGTGTTGTTTATCATAGCTCCAAAAGCAAAGAATCAGAGAACAATCTGAAAGAGTTGAGCTTTAGGTGTTTAATACCTTCTCAGACATGTCAAAAGATTTAAATGCACAAAATAAACATCCTTTTATTAATTATTATCCCAAGAGGAACTTGCACGTAGAAATAAAAATTGTGTCATTGTACTATTGGCTGAGCCATGAATTCAGCCACCAGCCATGCTTTCCTTTCCCCTTCTCAAATAAGTTTGCAATTTTGCTCTAACAGGGATCAATAACATCAAGGTTACAGCCCTTCTGATGCCCAAGGTATCCTCACTCATCTGAGGACAGGCTCAGTCCCAGCAGTAGCTATTAAGGGGGCCCACAGATGCATAACAGCTTGCAGATGCACTCATTGCAGCTTTGAGAGTACGAGACTCGAGCTCAATTTATAATGCAATAGCAGAGTATGCCTGATCTGATGTCTATAAACTCCTGAGCAGACTATACACTTTCTATACAACCTTGTGCTAACTATCATGCACTACTAATATGGTACAGGCCACATATATCCAAAACCCTGTCTTTACAGTCTCCGCCACAATCTGCCTTTTTCCCTCAGGAAGTAAGTTCAGGGGTGGCTGCAGAAACCAGGGCCTCTTGGTGCTGATCTTCCGCAAAAGGTTTCCAGCGGAACACAAGTCCACCCTCCATCACTGAACTGTGAGACCAGTGACAGCTGTCCAGGGACATCCTGGACCAAAGGGAGCTGGGGCTGGCTGTAGAAGAGCAGCAGCTGCAAGGATCTGAGCAGAAGAAGGAGAGAGCAGTGGCTCATTAGCTAACGAGCTAACAACAAACAAGCACAGAGGACAGGCTGGCAGCCCATGCTAGGGCTGCTCAGAATGTGGTTTGAACCAAAGGGCTCTGCAGAAAAAAAAGCGTCCAGAAGTGGATGCGGATGGCTGGGAAATGATACTGGCCACGTCCAAACCCAACACTGTGGCTCACCAGCCTCACTTGTTTGTTTGGGGTTTTTCAAATCTCGTCACATTGAATGTGAAACTTGATTGGAGATGTTTCAAATCTGGACATGTATTTTCTCATTCAGCAGCTATTTTTGTCCCTTTCTGTGGCATGGCTGTTTAAGAGGGCATACGTTACGTAAGTGCAGCTTTAAGTGATTCTACCTGTAACTTTCTAAGAGCACAGGTGTCTCCTGTACTCAGACTGCTGTGAAACGTTATCTTTCACCAAGTGCTTAATAACAATATGCTGCATCTTGACGTCAGTGTTTGTCGTGTGAGCAAGTCCTGCATTCTGACATGAGCAGGTGACAGTGCAGCTACCAGACGTGTCTATACTGAAGGATCTTTCAAGATTTATTGCAGCCCCAATGAGGTTTTGGGCTTGAAAGGGCTTAAATCCCCTGCAGCAGCCAGAAATCATAATTCAGTGGCAGGTAAAAACACAGCTTTCTACATGCAGACCATTTGTATTTTCCGTAAAACAGCAAAATTAACTTTTGTAAGACACAGTGGGAGGGGTCAGCTGCATATGCACATTGGGAGATTGCAGGGTGAAGGTATGCAGCACTTCTCCAAATAAAACTGTGGTTCAAAGTACATCTGCAGTGAGACAGGCAGTCTATCAAAAAATGCCTGGGCCTTAAGCCTAAAAAGACAAGATGGGCAGTGAAATTCCTAAGGCCTTTTAAACTATTTTGAAAAATTACAGATTAAACAGAGGAAAGAATTTTAAGCAGGCTTTTAAACCATTTATTTAAGCAGTATAAACCTTCTGGATATAACCATCATCAAAATGCAGAGGCCTGCATGCAACTTAAAGGGTGATGGGGGAGAGAACTACTGTGGGGTTTTTACTAGAAAGAGTAGAAGGAAAAAAAATTAAGGAAAAAAGAAAGGAAATAAAAATTCCTGCTTAACATCAAAAAAAGGTAATGGCACATATGACAATCTTCTGCTGTGCTGATAAAGCTTCCTCTAATGCTCTGAGGATGGAGAGAAATTGACCTGGAGTATCTCAACTCCTGGTACAGAGCCTCTGCTGACTGGAGGATGACCTAGTGAAACACCAACTTCTAGGGTTCAGCAGCTAGACAGCAGCAAGACACAACTGCCTTCTGCATCCAAAGAATAACATGGAAGGAAATGAATTGGTGTCTTCATAAGCAATGTTTTTAGCAATGTTTTCAACTTGGGGTTGTTCAGCTTGGAGGAGAAGGCTCCAGAGAGACCTTATTGCGGCCTTTCAGTACTTAAAGGGAGCCTACAGGAAAGATGGAGACAGTCCTTTCAGCAGGGCCTGTTGCAACAGGACAAGGGGTGGTGGTTTTAAACTAGAAGAGGAATAGATCTAAGGAATACATTTTTTACACTGAGAGTGGTGAGACACTGGGCCAGGTTGCCCAGAGATGTGGGAGATGCCCCATCCCTAGAAACATTCCAGATGAGGTTGTATGGGGCTCTGAACAACCTACTCTAGTTGCAGATGTCCCTTCTCATTGCAGGGTGGTTGGACTAAATGACCTTGAAAGGTCCCTGCCAACTCAAATCATTCTACAATTCTATTCTATGATTATTTAAGCATTAACTCTGTGCCTCTGAGAAGCCGGTAAATGGGTTCTTGCAGAGCCTTTATAAGCAGTCCCTGGAGCTTAGTATCATTTCACTGGTTCCTGATGAGGAATCAGCAACCATCACATCATTGACTAGGACCAGGAACCTAAGAGTGGCAGTATGTTTTCTGAGGGATTTACAAGTTGCTGTCAACAGTTCATGGAGAAATCTGACAACACTCAAGATAAGGAGTCAGAGAAGAGACATCCTGCTTCATTACGTACAAAATGTATCACCCTCTAGCTCATGTCTCATCAGCAGACCCTTCTCCTGTGACATCTAATCCTGTGAGAACAACTGAAACCTTTGGAGAGATGATCCAGTTTAAAACCAGTAGGACAGTCATTTTAAAATCTTCTGCAGTGCCTATAAATGTTGTCACAAGATATGTTTGTCACAAACCAACTCTTTGGGAGACCATCCAAAGACGACCTTTGGTTCTCATCATGTTAAAGGCATCCCTCCATATATTTTTTTTTTTTTTCAATTCTCATGCCAGCTAGCTTGCACTAGTGCTCAGCATCCACACAGAAATCTTAGATGTCTCATCCCTTTGTCTTGATTAACAACCAAGAACGTGCTACATTTATTCTCCCCATTTCAAACCTCCACAACATAAAACCTGATACTACTTGCTTGGGCCAAATGGGTAATTTAAGGAAGGGAGCTTGTCTGGCCTTCTGAGAAAAATGCCACACAAATGCATGATTTTGGCAGACACAGACCCCTTCTTAAAAGGCACGTAGAGGTTTTTCATGGGCTAGATGCCAGCATTGCGCCTCCTCTTGTTGAGACATGCAACAGAGTGGTTGTGATTTTGAATACGCAAAGCACTGAGGAGCTGGCAGACAGCTGTCTTCTCTGAAGGAAGCTCTCCCCTTTCACATGTTCACAATCTCAAAGCACTTCCTGAAGTGCCACAACAGATTTGGAGAAAGCAAGAACACATTCCGTGGTGCTGGTTATATGCAGTTTGGGGATGGAGAGACACTCTGTTCCTCTGCCTTCCATTGCTCAGTGGCAGAGTCCTGCCAGAGTATTTGACACCCTCGCTGAGTTAGCTTTATTTCAATGAAAGTATAGGGATCTTCATCTGCTTTTCTATATCCATGATCCCACATTCATCTAATTATATAGTTCCCTTTTTTGAAAAAAATCTGGTAACAGCAGTGACCAGATGCTTTTCAATGGGGCTGTGGACCCTTTCACTCAGTCAAGCTCATTGAGAACGGCATTACAGCATTCATCACACCCAAAAGCTCATGGTTTATCAAGAGTTGTATAATCTTTCACACACACACAGAAAAAATACTCTTGTTGTCATCCCATCTAGGAGGCTGGAGTACTACTGGCCTCACTCAGGTCTACAAACCTCCAGAGTCAGGGCTGAGCAAGGTTACAAGTTCTGCTCAAGGCTTTGATTCCTCCTCTGATGTTCAATCCCCCATCTGCATCCTCTTCTTCCTTTCCAACACCCATTAGTGATTAGTATTTGCATCGCTGCTCTCTGTGCTATGAACTAAATGTAGCTGTGCTGGTCTCACAGTCTCAAGCATTTTATCAGCCTTAGATTGTCCACTAGATGTGCCACATTTCTTCTTGCACTCCGAATCCATCTTTTATCGTCAAGATTTTTACAAAGAGAATCAACATCCATTGTACAATAGTCAAGGAAATAATTTCTATCCTGGGTCACTGGGGCTCAGTTACCTGAAAACAGCACATATCACAACAGCAATCACGCATTCACACAGCCTTGGCTCAGACAGGACTGTCACTGAAAATGGCATCTTTTTCAATGCTCCAGTAGCCATACACAGCAGGATATAAGACGTAATTCAGGAAACTATGGATATTCAGTCAGACAAACTAATTATTCTAATTATCCACCCAAAACATATAATTTTCTAGAGCTGCACATTCCTCCTTATCAGAACATACTGCTGCAACAGCAGTCTCCAAGCACATTTCACTGTGGCTACGGTAATGGGACTGACCTTTCCCTGGTCAAGAAACATCTTAATTTCTTTGAGATGTCTCCTATCCCAGCTAGGAAATCTTCAAGCACTTTCTCATTGAACTCCCACAAAAGCCAACTGATGGATCAGTTTTCACTCATATTGTTAGTTTATTACGTGCAAAAACCATTTGTCTTTTTTTCATGAATGCAAATAAATAAATCATTTTCCTCACACAGTTTTAACAGCTATCACAGACCACTCTTCTAAAATCGCATTTATTTTGCTCACAACTTCAGGTTCCCATCTTTAACATCATACAAAACTGTATTTTTTTTAATCACTGCACCCTTATTCCACATTTTTTTAAAACTGAAGGTCTTGCCTTAGAGTTGCTCTCCTGCTCTTATGCTTCTTAGAGTACGGAAACACACTTCCCTTTAAGATATTTGATCTGAACAGCTTTGGCTCCCCAGTATAAGCAATGTCTCCATAGAGTTATTTGTTTTGTGAAGACAGTTTTCCCAAGAACCTCTTATGCAAACTGCACATGGTGCAAATGTTCCTGAAAGCCTAATCATTTTTAACAGCAGTACTAACACAACGGCTCATTGCCCTGTAAGGCATACCAGGCATCTACTTTTTGCTGCAAGATAGGACTCTCCTCCAAGGGCAGACTTCAGCTCCTGTATTTTTCCTTATGCTAATGTTTTGAAAGTACAAATTACTTCCTTACAGGCTCTATCTTTGAGGTCATCCTGTTATGCTGGGCTCTGAAGAACTGAGCCATGTTGTCTTTTAAGAAAGTAAATGCATTCAGTGTTTACAGGCTTGGTGGGTTCAAGGAGAAGTCACACTCTCATCCTTGGAAGTGCTGCCCGTGGCTCAGCAGCAGGAGCCCGAGTTTTGGCAGCCCTGGTGACAGCCCTGTGAAACTGTGTGGAAGCCTTCAGAAGGACTCCTCTCCCTTAATTAGGAACAAAGAGTTGTTCTGGCTCAATATCAGATGTCACCTTCTAGATTTCATGAACTGAACTCACACCAAAACATGATGAGATTTGCTTGTTGGTGTTGGGGGGTTTTTACCAGAAAGAATCTGCGAGTGATGAAGGCTGGCAAGCCACTGATGAACAGTCAGAATGTATGCTACTATAATTGCAGTAATTATTAATTACCTGCAATTCTGCAGTGCCAGAGAATTTCCTTTTTCTGACAATCTCTTCCCCTTTGAGCTTATTAATGATGCCTGCCAACAAACCTCTCCTGTTTTGTCCCTGCTCTACATGAGATTTCCTTCATATCAAGTAGTCTTGCAAAATTTTTTTATAAATCCTATAATTACTTTGGAGAAAGGTTTCAGATCATACAAAAGGCTTTGCAAAAGCATACTTCATTTTATAAATTCGCAGTGACCAGACTCTCAGTTACAAAATCCCACTGATATTAACCCAGGGGCTTTCTCCTTTCCTTGTCCCCAGCACAGAGGGGAAACCTGTCTTATTTTACATGCACATATCTCTCAATGCCATGGGCCCCAAGCTTGAGGCCCAGTGGGAAAACAAGGCAAGCAGAGGAAGGAGGTCTCTCAGTCCTGATGTTCTGCTCCTTGCAGGGTCCATACCCCTCATGCAGGCAGGATCAGGCCCCCCACCATGTTGGCAGACAGGTCTGCAGGATGCTGCCTTGCTGCACCTCCCATACTAGGTCCTCTCCTCTCAGGTAGACAGATTTTGGTAGTTGGAAAGATGGAGAAATGTTTACAGACCCTTGCAAAAATGTCTTTACCCCAACAAGCTGTATCTGGAGCATGCACACACATATTTTACTCACACTCATGGCATTCACTTCTGAGATAAAGCAAATAATGTAGGCAATAAAACCAGCTTTTAAAAATATACCAATGCAATACACACAAACAAACACACTTTTCAAGCATGATTTAAAAAAAAAATCCCTGCCGTGGGATGAAGACATGCTAGGATGAGACTTTTTTTTCTATTTTCACCCACTCATACCCAAAAGCTTTGGCTTAACTAACAATAATAATTGCAGTAATAAGCATTGCTTCCTAACCACTAAGTTCACTACGCTTACCTAAATGAAAACAGACATGTTTTAAAATAAGGCTCTATTACTGTATTAAACAAATTCTTCCTTAAAGTGAAATTTTACATTAATTTGACAAATGCCAGTGGGAAATTGTCCCATCCTCAGTAGATGTATCACTCTGCAATAGGAACAGGAGCTATTTCTTGGAAAACATTCGAGGAGGGGGGAAGGGATCACAACAAAATAAATCCAAGAAAAAGCAAGGTATGTACATAGAAGTGGGGTCATGAAAGAAGCATGCATTTTGCAGCCCATCAACAATTCTGCCCAGGGTACTGTCTAATGTAGATATAAAGGGCAGCTTTAATGATAGCAGCTGTCTCAGGAGGAGTCATTCTTCATCCACTGCTTCAGTCGAGATTCATCATCTGTAGCAGGCATGTTTTGAACATCTCGATTATGTGCTTGGCCCTCCCCACACACAGCTTTTCACCTATGAACTAAATATCCTATTTAAGGGAGTGATCTTTTCTTGCTTAACATTTTGATGGAGAAGAACATCCAAAGATGATCTTACAGAGTCACATGGTGGGACAGTCTATGGCCCAGCACAGCCCCACTTCCAGGGAATCAGGGCCTGATCACACAAAACCACCTCAATGTCTGAATTCCATAGGTGAAAATATTTCTTCTGTCATTAAAATACATGGAAGTGGAGAAATGGACCATTTCTCCTACTGTCAGTATAGTTGTCACCACTTTAAAAATGCCTAGATGCTTCACACACCAGAGCTTTTTTTTTTTATGATACATTTTTGTTGATTTTTAAGATTTGATAGGCTTTGATGCTCTCCAAAACTTGTCAACTCAGAGCCAGGTATTCTTTAAGCATGTTGTTGATTTCTACTGTAGCTCAAGCAAGAGGTGTATTTTTCACAATGTGTATATTTATGGCCTCCCTGAAGTCAGGAAGGGCTCTTCAGCTCAGCCTGGTTGAAGCAAATAAATTAGTGCATCCCAGGTCAGGTTCAAGAATTCTGGAGGCAGCACCATTATTCCCAGCCACGTGGCAGGGAGAAACTTTTATCTAGTTTTTCTTTAAAGTGTAAGAGGCTGCTTGGCTTTAACCAGCCTCCTCAGTCGAGCCGCATAGTTTCTTTATGTAAAGACTAAAGACACTGAATCGTATTAGACACTTTGGCAGACACTTCATCTCCTTTGCTCCTTAACAGGCTTCTTTTCTTCATGGCACAATAGCAGAGCTCACTCAAACTTAATTTATTTAATAGATACATAAAGGGCACCTCTCCCTTCAACTACCCTTTTTCTTTAGGCTCATGGAACCTTGAAACAACAGCACAGCTTGTCACAAGCAGCCATCCCTGGCTGAGGTTTTACTTGCTGTAAGAGGAATGGACTATCCCCATATCCCCCATGGCACCAGCCTCACCACAGCACAGAAGAGCTGTTACTGGCAAGCCCGCGGAGGGACGCTGACATCTCCAGTCCCTCCAGCCAAATACTGCAGGGACTGCAATGCAAGTTCCCATGGCATCACCAGGTTCTCGTGCCAGGACAGCATTGGCAGTCCAGGGAAGTAGAGAGCAAAACTCACTTGATAAGTGTGTTCATCTGACTCCCTTTTTAATTCGTGTGATAAAGCAGCAGCCAACTCT
>WEIS01029922.1:351-18320 GCA_013389965.1 Todus mexicanus | reverse complement strand
CTTCTTGTGAAAATGATTTAGAAGCCCTTTCAAGAAGATCAGAACTAAGAGCAGCTCTTGCTGTTCTGTCTGGAGAATTCCCCACTGGAAATCGGAGTAGCATTTTTCTTGGAAGAATCCCTTTGTTATTGATTTGCCTCATAGCTCACATACTCATACAGATAGGATTGAAGTGGGTTTTCCATCCCACTCCCTCATGTCCTCTCTGTGGTCACATAGGTAGAATCACAGGGTACAATGTGGTGTGTGTGCCTCCCACATTCTTTCTCTTGGTCAGGGGAGCATCTACTAACAACCAAGACAAGTGCTTGTACATGTGGAAAGTAGGACATCTGAATTGCTGGACCTCCTGGGACAGTTCCTCCACAGCCAAAATGCTGACCTGTAGGGTGAAAGAGATACCTGTTTCATATTGCTGGAGTTGCCAGCCAATTCATCCACCATTTGTCTCTGGCCCCGTCTTTTGAGGATGCTACTGCCAATGAGTTGGCATATGATGGTGGTGCACCACGTGGGTGATGTGCATTGGTCTTTGTCTGGGTCTGTAGGTAACTGCTCATCATTCAAGCTGTTAAAAATCACCTCCAGCATTGCTAACTCCCTCAGGTACTGAACACTTCTCTCCATGGTGGTCCACTTGCCTGGGTGACATGTAACATCTTCCTTGAAGGGGTACCTTTCCTTCATACCTGAGAGGTGTTGCCTCCAAAGGCTGAGGGCTTGTGTCTGTTTTCCAATCACCTTGTCAATGCCCCCTGCCCTAGACAGGGATCCCAGCTGGTTGGGCTCCTTCCCCTCTAATTCTAAGCTACCAGCCCTGTTATCCCAACAGCGGAGCAGCCAGGTGACAATCTGCTCACCTGGAATCCTTTCACATATCTTGCAGCTCACTCCAGGATGGGGATTAGGTGATCACCTCTGACTTTTTCTCCTGTTCTCCTGATTATCCTGGCTCATTGTCATTCCTCGCTACGTGAACTGATTTTTTCATGTATTTCTTTTTCTAGATAGGGGTGACCCTGGCACATGTTGGTTCTCTGGTTCAGCTGCAGCACCCGCTGGTCTGTTTTTAGGTCCAGAGACCTTTTCTTCCCCTTGAGGGCACTAAGTAGTGTTGAAAAAGACTTGGTAGGTGTGAGCAAGGCCCTAACACACTGGAGTCATTTGTATCTCTCAGGAACTGCAAGACTGACAACATACTTCTTCTGAATACTTTACTCGTTTATCAGGATTCTGCACTTGTTCAGAGCTGAAATTCCAGAACACTGGAGGTGCCCACTGTCTAAGGCACCTGCCCACACTCTCCCCCACATCCTGCCACTCATGACTATCCAGCCTCAGGGCAGCACTTCTGGGTGATATTCTTGGACGAGAACTGTGCAACCTTAAGACGTGGAAAACATTCAAAAGGCAGAGCACTAAGAGCATGCTGGCCCGGACGTCCCAAGGATAGTCAGAATTCTCAAAAGCTGAGAAAGTCTTCTCCCCTGTCTTGCCCACTAATAAATGACAATGCTAGTCCTACCTCATACCCAGAGACACAATCATATCATAAGTTGCCAATATGCAATATAACAACACAGAAGTCCTGACCCATTTCCAAGAGGTGATAAACACCATCGGGAACACACTGATCACATAAGGATTTACACAAGACTACCATGAAAACAAACAGGCTAACATTGTGGACATGCACTATTTAATTAATATATAAAAAAGAAATGTGTAGAAAAAAAATGGTTTAAAACTCTTTGGTCAAATTTTCTCCTTATCTCAACTGCTCGTGCCCCACGCTGGGCGCCAAAAAGGCTGTCACGGTCTAGATCCAGCCAGAAGCTGAAGCCACGTGGCCGCTCACTTTCCCGCCGTGCCTGGCCTCCCAACCCCGCCCTGATCAGGAAGGAGAAGAAGGTGGAAAGTGCAAAAACCCTGCGGGCTGAGATAAGGAGGTTTTAATGTAACAGTGCAACAGAAGAAACAACAAACAACAGCAATGGTAACAGCAATAAAACAATACACATAAAGAAGCAACAGCAAACGGACCGAAAAGCAAGAAATGGCGTCACAGCTCATTCACGTGCTTTGCCTATCCCACCCCCGGACATGATGTCAGTGAAGTATCAAATGAAACACTGCCTGGTTGGTTGTCTACCCTGATTATGACCCTCCTCCCAACTTCTGGTGAAACTTAACTCTATCCTAGCCAAACACAGGACACAATTTTCTGGGCCCACTCCAACAGGTCCATGTCTTTCTTGTGCTGGATTCCTGTTCCTGAGTTCAGCAAGGATAGGATTAGTTTTTACAACCAGTCGGAAGGTGGCCACATTGAAGATAGGCAACTGAGCCAGGCAATAGGTTATTCAATAACGTACTGACGTCATGCCCGCTATAAAAAGGCAAGGGTGGAGCTGGGAAACGCGCGCTTTCCCGCGCTTTTACCGGTGAGGCTGATTTCTTGGCGGCTAATGGGATCGGTTTGAGGAGCAGCACAATTTCTCGGTTCGTTCTACATTGTTTATTTTGTGTTTTGTTTCATTGCTATTGCTGTTGTTCTTACTTCTCCTTTTGCATTGTTGTATTACATTCTCCTTATCTCCTTTTCTCCATCTTCTCTGTCTCATTCAAGGTAGAGGGTGATGGGAGGAGGGAGGGGCAAGCAGCGAGTGAGCAGCCACACGGTGCTCGGCTGCCAGCTGGGTCTAAACCATGACAGTCCTCCAGGGCTGGATGGATGCAGTTCTCCAGGTGAGGTCACACCAGAGCAGAGTAGATTGGCAGAATTCCCTCCCTTGACCTGCTGGCCACACTTCTGTTGATGCAGCCCGGGACACAGTTGGCTTTCTGTGCTGAGAGCACATGTTGCTGGCTCATGTCCAGCTTTTCACCCACCAATATCCCACAGCCCTTCTTCACAGGGCTGCGCTCAATCCCTTCATCCCTCAGCCTGTAGTGATACTGGGCTGACCCAAGGCAGGTGCAGGACCTTGCACTTGGCCTTGTTGAACTTCATAAGATTCGCGCAGGCCCGCTCCTCAAGCCTGTACCTCTGGGTGGCATCCCTTCCCTCCAGCATGTTGACTGCACCACACAGCTTGACGTCATTGACAAACTTGCTGAGGGTGCGCTCAAGCTCCCATATTCCATCTCCTGGGAGATGCTCAAACTGAAGCAGACAGACCTGACCAACTAATGAACAAGTGACCATGGCACTGCTAGCTCTGTGGCATCCATGGTGTGGCCCCTGGGGTCCCCTGATGCCATGGCTACCACAGCCATTCGTCTTCCCTAAAACCTTCTATGCCAGAGGTAAGGACTCGCCCTGACCCTGGAAGCTCAGGGACACACTTTGGGGAAATTCACAGCCCTTCCTCCACTGCGCCTCTCCCTCCTCCTTAGTCCCCTTGTGTGCCCTCTCACCTCAGCTTGGGATGTGACTTCCAGTGTTTACTCATGTCTCTCTTTCAGGATCAAACAACCTCTGCCAATAGCTTGGTCAGGAGTGGCAGCCCTTTCCTGCAGGGCTGGTACTGCCAGTCCCCTGGTACCCCCACGAGGTATGGCATCCCCACTTGCCCTGGCACCTTAGCACTCCTGTTCCCACCATCCCCCAGCGCTCCCAGCACCTGTTGGCTCCTTTGTCTCCTCTGTCTCTACCCTGGCACCTCCAGCATTCACAATATACCTGTCCAGCTCGCTGCTGTGGCACGAGAGCTCAGCAAAGCCTGTCAAGTTCACCTGCTGTTGTCTGGGTGAGGTCTGCCCAGTAAATATAACTTACAGATAATTTTCCAGTAGTTTGGGGCCATCTCTTCTGTTTCACCTCCCTGGTGTGCAATCCCATCCAGTGACACAGCAGCTCACCTTGCAGAGATTCTCTCTGCTGCATGCTCCCCACTCCTATGTCAGTGCTTGGGGCCACTTCAGTGGGTGCCCCAGGATACTCCCCTGGTCGCCAGCTCAGCGCATCTCCTGCTCATCCATGCAGGTCTGGAAATGGCTCCGTGTGGCAGCTGCTACAACCCCCATGTCTTCCACTTGGAGTGGCCGAGCTTTGAACTGCCTCCATCAGCCACCTCTGTGATCGGCCATGACATTGCTTCTCTACCACGCACCGCTCTGTGGAGACCGAAGGGCTACAGGCTTCCCGTAGCCTTGGCAAACCAACAGGTTGCCCAAAGTCAACCACAGCTGTTTCTGCCCTACAACCGACAGGAGAGAGAAGTGGTCCCAGACCTCCTATTGCTGCCACCACCTGTACCCCGCTACCACCATCTCAAGGGCCAGTACACACAGCACAGCCTGCCCAGCATAACCAACTCCTTGGGGGAACCTCTGGGCAGTTGCAGCGCTCTAGGTGATGACATCTCCCTGGGCAGTGATGTCCCTATGGATGAGGACACCTCCTCAGTTGGTGACATCTCCCTGGGCAGTGATGTGCCCATGGAGGAGGACACATCCCCAGTTGGTGACATCTCCCTGGGTAGTGACGTCCCCATGGATGAGGACACCCTTCTGGGTGATGACATCTCCCTGGGTACTGATGTCCCTACGGATGAGGACACCTCCTCAGTTGGTGACATCTCCCTGGGCAGTGATGTGCCCATGGATGAGGACACATCCCCAGTTGGTGACATCTCCCTGGGTAGTGATGTCCTAATGGATGAGGGCACCTTCCCACGTGCCACCATTCCAGGCTGGCATGTGTCCCAGCAGGACATAAGGCTGGAAAAGAGAGGGAAGAAACGGCAGAATGGCTCATTGCCAAAAACTGGCAGCAAGCGTAAGGCAGCCTGTGCTGCGCCAGGAGGGTAAGGTTAGCTTTGCTGCAGGACTCAGATGTTTTGAAGTAGTGGAGTGTGTCTGTTCACTCTGTAGCACCTTTCATGACTGTTTTGTTCTGTTACTTCATTAAAATCCATTTTTCCAGAACGTCTTTGTGCTACCATTGGATGGGAAGGGAGTGGAGGAGGCACCAGGAAATGGCATCAAAGAGGCACAGAAGCATTGCTGAGCCCCAGATCAGATCTACCAAGCCCCAAGGGGCACTACGCCATCCCCAGAGCTGAGTCATCTACCGACAGCGCTGTGCGCTGTCATGGGAGGTGACTGCCCTGTTCCCTTCCCCAGGGGAAGCAGCCCTTTGGTGGGGAGCCAGGATAGATTGGTCTGTGCAGGACTCACGGAATCAGCCCCACACATGAAGCAGCAGTGACTGCTACAACCCCGGGTGCCATCCTTCCACTCTATGGCTTTAGCAGGGTGCTGCATCTACTCCAAATGACCTCCCCGTGTCCCCATGCATCTCACCACAGCACCTGAGATGGCTCCTCCAGGCTGCCCTGGATCTGTCTCCTGTAAGGAAGGGATAAAAATGTTGTGGGACACCACATCAAATGCCTCACAGAAGTCCAGGTAGATGATATCCATAGATCTTTCCTTGTCCACCAATACAGTTACTCCATATGGCCGGTTAACCTTGGCTGAGCGCCAGGTACCCACCAAGTCGCTCTCTCACTTCTCCCCCTACACCTCCCTCAACACGACAAGGGGGAAGAGAGTAAGATACAATCAGCCTGTAGGTTATGACAAAGACAGTTTAAAAGGAAAAAGAAAGTAAGGCCGCGTGCACAAAGTGAAGCAAAGCGAAAATACAAATTTAATCTCTGCTTCCCATAGCAGGCGATGTCAGGCCTCTCCCAGGAAGCAGGGCTCTGATACATGTAGCAATTGCTGACCTGACATGTGCTATGGAATTCCTCTTCAGACACTTTGAGTCAGCTGTCCTGACTGTGTCCCCTCCCAAGACCTTGTCCACCCCATCCCCTTGGTGCTATTACAGCCCTGCTCAGCAGCAGTCACAACACTGGTGCCTTATCAAAAACCTCACAGCATAGGAAGAGCTGTCACGGGGACACTAACTCCAGCTCAGCCAAACCCAATACACTCCATCATGAAAAGCCACCAGATTAGTCAGGCACAACTTGCCCTTGGTGAAGCCATGCTGGTTGTCTCTAATTTGGCTGCTGAGCTGTTGTCTTTCTGTTTCCTAGCTTTGCAGTCACCAGTTGTGAAGCATTTATGACTCTCAGTCACTGTTAATTTCCAAACCGGTAACGAGGAGCTCTCTAAAGGAGAAACACCTTTCTCAGTAAACTGCCTTGGCATTTTATTGGAATCAGGTTTAGTTCTCCTGCTACGTGTGCAAATCTTGTCAGCTTTTTGCTGTGGTCTCTGTCACATTGCTAATTCTACCGTTCCCATAAAATCCCCTTCACCTGCAATCACTTGAAGTCGCACACCACTGTACCACGAACTGATTTTCTGCACACCACATCTTCTACAATATCACTAAGCAAACACTATATAGTTGGTCTTTTTCAATGTGCCAAGCTAATAGCTATTGTTTCATTTTGCACTTTTCATAACAGCGGGAAATATGAAATTCTGTCATTTTTGTTTTTAATATATTGCTGCCTGTCCTTACTTTCTGCAGTAGTTTCACAGATTTTAAATGTTTCTGTCAGTATTTCCTCTAACCACCAGATTTCCTACAGAACAGCCCACTGAGATCAACAGGATCACTGTGACCAGAACTGTCAAGAGAGCTCAAACAAATTCAGTTGTTCCAGTGTGCTTAACATATTTCATAAATCCCTGCCTAATTTGAGAATCTTATGCTGCGTGAGGAGCCAGATCCTGAACGCTTCCAAGAAAGTTAATTTTGTTTACAAAATTCTCAAACTCTCTTGAACAGCTTATGATGCAGAACTAACGTGCCTTTTACCTGGATGTAACACAACATATCTATTATTGGCCACAGTTGTCTTCATGTGTAACGGAAAAACTCTTCCGTGTAAGACCAGAACTGCAAAGCCTATGGCACAGGCACAGAAACTTTATGTAACTTATGGATAATTGTTAATGTGATTGAGAATGTACATTTAAGAAATGTAATGGCATAAACCTGAAGAAATCTATTTCTGAAAGGAAGCTCTCTAAATTTAGAGCGATGCAGTACTAATTAATCTGTTCAGCATTCCATGCTGGTCTCAGCCCCATGAATGACTAAACAGAGGACTGTCCCCTCATTAGGAAGGGAAAAGGAAATGGAAAAGGTTGGATTAATGGAAAAGGTTGGATTTTAAAAAAAAATATTTTATTTTATTTTTTCTGTCAAGTCAAAACAGATCATCTCTAATCATCTCAGTGACAGTTATTTTTTCCAGGTCAATTTGGACTAGCTGGGTTTAGATGGAAATGCTTTCCAGGACGAAACTTGTTTGTTTTAATGCAACTAAAAACCACGTATACTTCTACTTCCATAAAATGTAAAGGCTCCATGATTACTGATCTACAGTTACATATATAATGGTACCTCTGACATGCAGGCTAGAAATACAATGGATAATAACACTGTAAAATGACAGGCAGAAAATTAAGATCTTCTTTTCCCAAAGCAAGCTTCCAGATTTTGTATTCAATGTGTTAAAGGATTCCTAACCACATGGAGACTTAACATGATGTAACTGCAGTGAACTGAACAGTATTCAGCTTACCTACAGTGCGTTAGAAATGATGAAGGACAGTCAGCGCTAGAAGAAGTCAGATTGGTGGTTCCAGGAAGCCTAGATATTTCAGTTACAACCTGAGAACACTAAGCCCTTTCCTCCTGGCTTAAACTGAACTTCTGTGTATGGCAAGGTGCCATCCAATTCCACCACATCACGAAGAAGAAAGTAAGTCCATATTGCTAATGAACTTATACTAGTATGTGCGAGCATTTGTTGAGGTAAGAATGCTACAATTAATATCTGCCAGCCTCTGTAAAAGCACTGAAAGGCACTAAAAAAGAGAAAAGTAATATACTTTGAACTCTTTTTCCAGTCAATTTTCATGACCCTTTCACAACCTCCTGTAAGAGCACAACTGAACTGTCTTAGATAAATATTTGCACCAAATGATACAGTTGCTGTAGCTTTATTGAGTTTCTTAGCTAATGATAGTAGTATTGATCGTAGCTTCTCATTTTACAAATTGCTTGCGAAGTTAAAAAGTTTTGAAACAAATTATGCATGTTTCAATGGACTTTTTTTTTATCCCATTATATATGGAAAACAGATCTATCAAGTCTGAGTTAACTGCAATATTGAACATTAAGTAGAGCATACTGCTTGTATTTCATTGACCACAGAAGGATTTCCTGTCCTGTCATGTGCAGAGGGCAATGCATCTCTTCTCTGTTGGCCTGGCTCTGCAAAGTACTGACCTGCTTCCACCTTTGCTTAGCTACAAGTGTATGAACTCTGGTCCCTTCAACTTTTTCATGTGATTTATTACAACGCTTTACTAACGTTGTATAGAAAGTATTCTGTAATTTCCAACTTTACATCCTTTCCATGCTCTATATAATCACTTTCACCTGATAATCATAGAAGTATTTTAGAAAGCAGAGTCTAAATGAATGTTAACTGAAGGGCTGCGTGATGACAAGTGTATAAAACAAACCATAATCAAATAACACAAAGCTCTGTTTGATCGTTGTGAAAGAACAGAATATATAGTTCAATTTCTGGAAATGCAAAGTAGGGGAGACTGGGGTTTTCAAGACTGTTGTAAGGCAGTAAGATTCCTAACTTTCATTAGCAGCTAAATGATCTAAAATCTCAGTCACTGATGCCTAAAATTTTGTCATAGGATGTATGCATATTAAACCAAAAGCCCATACAGCATCCATTTGCATGTGTAAGCAGAATATTTTGAGTCAAAATATGCGTAACAATTTGACCCAAAATATGTCTTAACTAGATGGATGGTTACGGTAACTGATAAAATGCATTAAACCGTGCAATATCATTAGCTCGTTGAAAAAAGATATTATTCACATTGGAAAACTCGATGATGGATGCTAGTACAAAACAATACTAACTGAGTAGTTGTATGAGAAATCACAACTTTTTATAGTTCTTTTCTAGTAACAAAAAAGGTTTTAAGAAAAATATTATTTAATTGCGCATTTGACATCACTTTGTCAAGTTAGCGTCACTCTGCTATTTCTAATCGGATGCACTTTTTCCTGTCTTCCTTCAGTGAGGCTTTAAACACAGAATCATACAGGGTGGAAGAAGTCTCCAGGGGCCTCAGGACAAATTTTCTGTGTGAAGCAGGTAGCTGGAGCAGGTTGCTCAAGATCCTATCCAGTTAAGTTTTTAGCGTCCATTGTTTTAACTATTTATTTTCAACATTCACTTAGAACATTCATTTGATGCAGCAAACCGCGGAAGAAAATGGTTTAAAATAGCTCCATATGATTATTAAACCAGAGAACTGGCAGCAAACCTGAGTGGTGCATCCAATACCTACATCAGCTGGAACTTTTTAAAGTTAGTCAGCAATTGTCTAGACTTCCAGTCGCCCTTGCTCATTTTGACTGAACAATCTTTATAAAATTCCGCTCTCATGGGAGATTTCCTAGAACAAGAAGTTACATTATTTCAGCACGGAGTGAAACACTGATTTTTCTTTTCCAGCCAAATAAATTTCTTGCAAGAATAATGTCTTTTCGTGTTTTATAAGAGTACATAAAAACAGATGAAGTAGCTGAATGGAATTATATTTCACCCCAGAACAATAGATTGGAAAATGCAGCTGCCTTTCATAACAGTGACTGTGGGTCCAACTTCTGGTAAGAGGTATAGTACAGATGTTGTTAAAAGTCTCAGCAGGAATTCTCTGCTTTAAAATCTCCATTGGAGCACAGACAGGTTTGTCACTCTTTTTACCTCAGGTTGGTTCTTAAGGCTGAGTCTATTAAACACACATTATCTTTTCAAATGTCCTGGCTGGAATCCCAGCTCTATAGAAGCTAGTGACTGAACTCCCCTCGCTTCAACAGAGGCCAGATTTCATCATGTATGTTTATAAAACACATCTTTACAGTACCTCAGAATTTTTCAGCCTTTCCCCACCTGCCTCTTCATTACCATACACCTAACTCTCCAGGTCACATCTTAAAAACCGTTACAGCCTTTCGTAGATTTTTAATAATTTTCATTCACTTGCTGGGAAAATGCTGCCTGTTCCTTTGTTTCCTATTGTCTTTTGCCCCATTTTTCAATATTAGTCAAACCTGATGGAACAGAACCTTTAAATGGTTGGACTTGATGATCTTAGAGGACTTTTCCAACCTAGATGATTCTGTGATTCTGTTAACTGAGAGGTCTCACAGACATTTCATCCATTTGAGGCAATACGCATGGAGCAGAAACTCTCAATTCAGTGCCGCTCCCCTGCGACCTCAAGTGTTAACTCTTGTGCTCACGATGCTTGCCAACCAGCGCGCCCTTGGCCCAGGACACAGCATGATGTGCTCTGCACCTCGACGGCCTGGGACAGGGGCAGAGCTTGGGGTCGTTACCTGGGACAGGTTATTTGGGGAAGCTGGGAACACGCGTGCCACGGCTTCCGTACCAGTTTGCCGTGACATGGTGGGTGTCCGTGTTTGTGGTTCGCAGCCAGTTCACCAGAAGCTGGCTGACACCTGGTTTGGTGCTTCCACACCTGCACAGAAAGACTCTGCGGGCCTGGGGAGCTGGTGAAGCCTCGCACAAGCCACACTGCGCGGGCAGAGCATGAAGGTGGCAAGACTGGCGCAGGCTGGTGAGACCCTGGCCCAGGTTGCCCAGGGTAGGGGTAGAAGCCCCATCCCTGGCAGCCTGTAAGGCCAGGCTGGATGGGGCTCTGAGCAACCTGCTCTGGTGGGAGGTGTCCCTGCCCCTGGCAGGGTAGATGGAACTAGATAATCTCTGAGGTCCCTTCCAACCCTGACCATTCTATGATTCTGACAAGGCTCCGAGCAGCCTGCTCTAGCTGAGGATGTCCCTGCTCCTTGCGGGGACCTTGGGCTAGATAACCTCCAGAGGTGACCTCCAGAGGTCCCCTCCGACCCAAGACGTTCTGTGACTCTCTGATTGTGTGAAATACGAGCGCTGCCCTCACAGGGCCGCCCTCCGGCACCTCCTGCCAGGCACAAGCGCGTCCTTAAAGCGCGTCAATCCCTCAGGCCCGGCCGGGCCGGGCGGGCCGGGGCCGCGGGGGTTGGGCCANGCGCTTGGCCCTTACCGGCCGCCGTCGGGGGGGGGGGTTGAAGCGGCAGCGATGGGGGCGCCCGTCGTCCCGGAAAGTGACAGGTACCGGCGGCGGGGCAGGGCCTGGGCCTGGGGTATCGCCGGGGTTGGGGTTGGGGTTGGGGTTGTGTCTTCGTCTTCCCGCGGCCCCCGCTGACCTCGTCCTGTCGTTGCCCGCAGCATCCGCAGGGCCGTGTCGCTGCTGAACGCCGTGGACGCGGGGCGCTTCCCGCGGCTGCTGTCCCGCCTGCTGCAGAAGCTGCACCTCAAGGTGGGTGAGGTGAGGCTGGGGGAGCCCAGCCCGGAGCCCAGCCCTGCTGCGGGTGTGCCCGGGCCGTGGCGAGCTGCCGCTGCCGCCTCTCGCCCCCTGCGGCTGCGGGGGCAGCCCCGCCGTGCCCCCTGCGCTGCTCCTACCAGGAGCTCAAGGGGTCTACGAGAAGGCCGGGAAGGGACTTTGCAGGGTGTTGGGTGGTGGTAGGACGAGGGCGAATGGAGCAAAACCAGAGCTGGGTAGACCCGGGTTAGACATCAGGAAGAAGTTCTTCCCCAGGAGGATGGTGAGACGCTGGCACAGGTTGCCCAGGGAGGTGGTGGANAGAAACTCTCAATTCAGTGCCGCTCCCCTGCGACCTCAAGTGTTAACTCTTGTGCTCACGATGCTTGCCAACCAGCGCGCCCTTGGCCCAGGACACAGCATGATGTGCTCTGCACCTCGACGGCCTGGGACAGGGGCAGAGCTTGGGGTCGTTACCTGGGACAGGTTATTTGGGGAAGCTGGGAACACGCGTGCCACGGCTTCCGTACCAGTTTGCCGTGACATGGTGGGTGTCCGTGTTTGTGGTTCGCAGCCAGTTCACCAGAAGCTGGCTGACACCTGGTTTGGTGCTTCCACACCTGCACAGAAAGACTCTGCGGGCCTGGGGAGCTGGTGAAGCCTCGCACAAGCCACACTGCGCGGGCAGAGCATGAAGGTGGCAAGACTGGCGCAGGCTGGTGAGACCCTGGCCCAGGTTGCCCAGGGTAGGGGTAGAAGCCCCATCCCTGGCAGCCTGTAAGGCCAGGCTGGATGGGGCTCTGAGCAACCTGCTCTGGTGGGAGGTGTCCCTGCCCCTGGCAGGGTAGATGGAACTAGATAATCTCTGAGGTCCCTTCCAACCCTGACCATTCTATGATTCTGACAAGGCTCCGAGCAGCCTGCTCTAGCTGAGGATGTCCCTGCTCCTTGCGGGGACCTTGGGCTAGATAACCTCCAGAGGTGACCTCCAGAGGTCCCCTCCGACCCAAGGCGTTCTGTGACTCTCTGATTGTGTGAAATACGAGCGCTGCCCTCACAGGGCCGCCCTCCGGCACCTCCTGCCAGGCACAAGCGCGTCCTTAAAGCGCGTCAATCCCTCAGGCCCGGCCGGGCCGGGCGGGCCGGGACGGCGGCGCTTGGCCCTTACCGGCCGCCGTCGGGGGGCGGGGTTGAAGCGGCAGCGATGGCGGCGCCCGTCGTCCCGGAAAGTGACAGGTACCGGCGGCGGGGCAGGGCCTGGGCCTGGGGTATNACCTGCTCTACTGGGAGGTGTCCCTGCCCATGGCAGGGAGGGTGTGGAACTGGATGAGCTTTAGGGTCCCTTCCAACCCTGACAATTCTGTGATTCTGTGGCCACGACTGGAGCCAAGCCACGGGGAGCTGCATCCCTCCTGTGCACAATTGCCACCAACTCTGCTCTTGGGGACAGATGCAACACTCTGTTTTGCTACGGGACAATTACTTCTATCTATCTATCTATCTATCTGTCTATCTATCTATCTATGTATCTACTTATCTATCTACCTATCATCTCTTATCTCTTTATCATTTATCATCTATCATCCATCTGTCTTGTATATGTCATCTGTCTATCATCTATCTATCTATCTACCTATCATCTATCTATCTATCATCCATCGATCCATCTATCCATCGATCCATCGATTCATCTATCCATCTATCCATCTATCTGTCTATCTATCTAAAAGTATTTGTGATCCTGATTTCGTTCATTGCTAACTGTTCAGGACTCTTTTCAGGTGAATGAAATAAAACCCAGTCACGAATGGCAGAAGGTGAATGATCTGACAACCAGCAATGCTTGTTAGAAGCTACTTCTATCACCTCCGGATGCTGGCATCTCTGAGGGTGCTCTCAGAGGAGACACAAGCTCTTGGGCTTTTTGCATAAACTCTGCTCTGGCCTTTGCAGGGACAACAGCAAATACGTACATATATATATATATGTATATGGTTATATATTATCACAGTATCCCAGGTTACAGGGGACCTTGAGGATCACCTAGCCCAATCCTTTAAGGTAAAGAAACTCAGTTTAAATGAACTGCCTCAGCACCCTGTCAAGCTGAGCCTTAAAAATGCCCAGAGCTGAGGAATCCACCACTTCCCTTGGAAGACTTCTCCACTGTCTAAAAGATCTCACTGTGAAAAACTTTTCTCTGGAGTCTAATTGAGATCTCCCCTGGAGCAACTTGTACCCATTCCCCCTTATATTTTCTATGTGACTCCTTGTGGATATATTATGCACATAAGTATATATGGTTCTATGTAAACATAAGGAAAACTTTTTCACTGTGAGAATCACAGAGCCTGGAACAGGCTTCCCAGGGCAGCTGTGAAGTTTCCTTCTCTAGAGACTTTCAAAACCTGCCTGGATGGGTTCCTGTGTGACCTCATCTAGGTGATCCTGCTCTGGGCAGGGCGATTGGACAAGGTGATCTCCAGAGATCCGTTCCAATCCCCACCATTCTGTGATTCTGTGATATATATATATTGTTTCTTTTTGCATTTCTGCATGTCCATCAACCAGAGCCATCTGTGGAACTGAGGTTAAAAATAAAGTCCATAACTTTAAATGAATATTTTTACCCCCTTTGCAGAAGCAGGTTTTTTGATTTTTTTTCAGTTGCAGAATAAATTAACAAATAAAGAAGTGGAATTACTAGTCAGTTTCTTTTCACAGGGCTGAAAAGTCCAATGGAGACCAAATCGGACTTTGGCACTAAATATTGCAGGGGAAGCTGCAAGATAAATTCTGAAACAGAAATGGTTTTGTTGAGTTCATTTATCTTTCAGTGTCAGATTATTGTTTATTCTTATTTTATGTTTACAAAAAATATAAAAAGAAATGCAGAATTTGATTTCTATACATGTATTTTTGCAAACTGAACTTTAAAATATTGCAGGTTACCAGCAACATGGAGAGAAAATACAGATGTATTAAAGGTCGTCATTCTGAGACTATAAGGAGTGTTTCGATTGTTGGATTAAATTCCTGCTTTTTTTTTACTAATAGCTAGCTTGGAATGCTGCTGTTATTACAGAGGGTTTTCTCATTTTCTGTGGATATTAACTCATTGGTAACCAGAAAGCGTCTCCAACCTTTTTTTTTTTTTTTTGTTTGTTTTATTATTCAGTAGCAGTTTAGTCGCCCTTTAACAATTTTAATCAGCATTAGCATGAGCTAGAATAGTCTTTTTAATTTAGCCCACTCAGTCAATTTCATGAATTGCTCAGTTTGAAATAAAATTGCCTTAACAAAGCAGATACTCAGAGCTCTGCATCTCTTTCTAACAGCTAATGATTCAAATAATGTTTCCATTTTGATACACTTATTACAATCATTGCGAGCATTGAAGTTTTTGTGCCATTGCCTCATTTTGTTTATTTTGAGAGCTGTATGGCTTTTTACATGTAGCTTTGCATTTTTGCATTTCTAAGTGGCTTAGAGATGGTGTTTTGATGTCTGCAGCACAGATTTGTTAGTAATTACGTTTTACAAGATGGCAATACCTGCATTTAAATTACTATTTGATTCAGACTCATAGAATCATAGAACAGTTTGGGTTGGAAGAGGCTTCTAAAGGTCATCTAGTCCAACCCCCCCTGCACTGAGCAGGAACATCCTCAACTGGAACAGGTTGCTCAGAGCCTTGTTGAGCCTGAATATATCTTTATCAATTATCTGGATGAGGGATTCGAGGGCACCCTCAGCAAGCATGCAGATGACACCAAGCTGGGCGGAAGTGTGAATGTGCTTGATGGTAGGAAGACTTTGCAGGGGGATCTAGACAGACTAGATCGATGGGCCAAGGCCAATGGGATGAGTTTCAATAAGGCCAAGTGTCGGGTCCTGCACTTTGGCCACAACAACCCCCAGCAGCACTCCAGGCTTAGGGAGGAGAGACTGGAAAGCTGCTCGGCAGAGAGGGACCTGGGGGTGTTGGTTGACAGCCGGCTGAACATGAGCCAGCAGTGTGCTCAGGTGGCCAAGAAGACCAACAACGCCCTGTCCTGCATTTGGAATACTGTAGCCAGTAGAAACAGAGAAGTGATTGTCCCCCTGTACTCAGCACTGGTGAGGCTGCATCTTGAGTACTGTTTTCAGTTTGAGGCTCCTCACTGCTAGAAGGACACTGAGGCCTTAGAGTGTGTCCAAAGAAGGGCAACAAAGATGGTGAAGCGTCTAGAGCACAAGACTTCTGAGGAGTGGCTGAGAGAGTTGGGGTTGTTTAGCCTGGAGAAAAGGAGGCCTAGGAGAGACCTCATTGCCCTCTACAACTCCCTGAAAGCAGGTTGTAGAGAGGTGAAGTTGGTCTGTTTACCCAAGTAATAAGCAATAGAAGAGGAAATGGCCTCAAGCTGCACCAAGGGAAGTTTAGATTTAAAATTAGGAAGAGTTTCTTTAGTGAGTGGGTTCTTGGGCATTGGAATGGCTTCCCAGGACAGTGGTGGAGTTCCCATCCCTGGAGGTATGTAAGAGTCGTGTAGACGTAGTGCTGAGGGATATGGTTTAGTGAGGTCTTGTCAATGTTGGGTTAACGATTGGGCTAGATGATCATACAGGTCTTTTCCAATCTGGGAAATTCTGTGATTCTGTAATGTTTACAAATATGTGAAAGGTAGATGTCAAGTAGAAGGGGCCTGTCTCTTTTCAGTGGTGCCCAGTGATAGAATGAGGGCAATGGACACAAAAAGTTCCACTTCAACATGAGGGAAAACTTTACTGTAAGAGTGACAGAGCCTTGGAACAGGCTGCTCAGAGAGATTGTGGAGCCTCCATCTTTAGAGACTTTCAAAACCTGCTTGGATGTGTTTCTGTGTGGCCTGCCCTGGGTGACCCTGCTCTGGCGGGTGGTTGGACTCAATGATCTCCAGAGGTCCCCTTCAACCCCTCCTATTCTGTGATTCTACAGCACATTCTTTGGTAATACAGTCTTTTTCGGTAATACAGTAGGCTATACATTCAAATATGACTTTCAAAATAAGCATACATTAGATCTTTATTTCCTTAGTAACAGCATGGGTGGTTTTCAGAAGAGTATCCAGAGTGGAAGAAGCATTGATAACTAACTTCACTATAGTTTTGCCTTCTCTTTTCTGTGGGGCCTGATTCAAGTAATGCACTTAGTACTTTCCTTATTTTTATTTACAGAAGGTTGTTGGAGATGATCTGATAATTGAAAGAAAAATGTTTATTTTTTCTCTCAGGTGCAAAGAGGAAGCATTTTCTTGTGATGTATTTCAAGTAGTCTTGATAAGTGTTACTGCTGGCTTTTACTTTTGATTTTCAATGAGAGGAATTGCATTGTAATTTTCTGTTGGAAAAGAGCTTTACTTTGTTATTTCTATTTAGGAACAACTGGAGAGACACTATATATATAAAATTGGGGAGAAAGTTTTTGTTTTGACAGGTATATTCTTGGTTGCTAAATGGAATGTCAGGACTAATCATTTTTGTGCTGCAGGCTGAAAGTAGCTTCAGTGAAGAAGAGGAAGAAAAGCTTCAAATAGCTTTTTCGTTGGAAAAACAGGATCTTCATCTAGTTCTTGAAACTATATCATTCATTTTGGAACAGGTACATCGTTTTTATCATTATAAATTGAAAAATAAGTTGTTTTTTTTAAATGTTTGTAGATTTCAAAAATATAAAAATCAAGTTTAAAAGGATTTAGTGAAAACATGTATCTCTAGTATGTTGGTTTGGAGGCATGGTTTTACTGCTTTTGTTTGCATACTTTCCTGGTTTGGATTGGACTCATTACATTTGCAGAGTGAGTTTCCAGCTACTGTAAATATAGGTGGTGGAAGCAAGCTCTGCACAACTCCAAGAGAAGTATGATAAGATCGTAATTTCTCTTGTTCATTGTAAGCAAGCCAGACATGCATTTATTTAACTCCTGTAAGAAAAATATTAGATGGCATTATTGAGCACTGCCTAAGATACATGAAGTGTCAGTTATGGAAAGTTTTTCGTATGCAGAGGCAGTCTGTGCTTAGGTGAACAGGCATATGTGAATGAGTCAGTGACTGCATGATGTAGAGCTAAAGATCTTGTAAGCGGAGAGGATTTTCTGGTTCCACAGTCTACTGCTACTCAAGTTGAGAAGCCAGTGTATGACCTCCTAAATATAGTGACTTCCTTAGGAATTGTCACAGCCGTGATACTATCCATCCATTTCATGCAAGTATAGTAAGTGTAGTCTGCATAGAGGCATGCATACTGATGGTTTGTTGGGAGATTTGAATCTTGTCCTTTCTGACATGTCCATTTATGATTAGTTCACTTAGTTAACACATTCCATAGCATTAGAAAGAAAGCAAACGAACAGTCCTCCCCTCTGCTCCTATCCACTGAAAAATCAAAATGAAACCTGCAGTCTCAGTGTGCCTGTAATTTTGAACTTTTGTCTTAACCAAACAGCAAGCTTACCTCTTTTATTGTGTGGTCCTAATTTCATCAGACTGCTTCATTTATATGATAATTATTGAAGTAGAAAAAGTAGGTCAGTCTTCCGTAGGACATA